>VZQC01007760.1:16054-29710 GCA_009823505.1 Rhizomys pruinosus | reverse complement strand
TTTTCTGGTGGAGTCTTTATGATCCTTTATATTTATAATTATATAATCTACAGATAAATATACTTTGACTTCTTCCTTTCAATTTGCATCTTCAGAAGGCTGGGAACTTGTTCATATGACATTATAACAATGGAGATTACATGTATGAAACTCATGCAACCTCAAACCAGGCAAAACCCCATCAAAGAATTGGTGAAATAGGTAAAAAGCACTGTGTGGATTGAGTGAGAATATCCCCATAGGAACCAAGTATTTGGACATTTTGTCTTCAGCTAGCAGTGTTGTTCTGGGGGGTCTTGGAAGGTGTGGCAATACTAAGGAAGTAAGTCACTGTTGGTGGATTAGAGTTCTTAAACCTTGCTGGGCTCTTTGCTTTAGGAATCCAGACTTCAACTTTGTAATCCACTCTTGATATTCTGTTTTCCATTTCATTCATTCTACTTGTGAGAATTTCTCCTGTTTTTTTTTTTCCACTTGGGTTACTGAGTTTTTTAATTACATATTTATTTCAGTTTGGATTTTCTTCAGTATTTCTATCTCTTGTAAATTCACTTCTCAATTCCTTAATTGTATTTTCTACTTTATTTAGCTACATATTACTATTTTCTCTCACTCTGTTCTGGACCTTTGTCTGATTGAGTTGTCATAGGTCTTGTGCTTGATACTGAAATTGCCACAAGTTCATATATGCAAGCTTCCAGTGTCCTCAAAGCCTCTGCCTTCTTTTTTTTAGGTTGTTTTTGTATTTTTGAGGCAGGGTCTCCCTTTTAGTCCCAGCTGGCCTAGAGCTCACTATGGAGACCAAGCTGGCCTTAAACTCCCAAAGATCTGCCTGCCTCTGCCTCCTGAGGCCAGGCATTAAAGTCTTGTGCTGCTATGCTCAGTGCTTCTGCTTTTCTGTGTTCATGAACCAGCCCTGACTCTTACAATCTTTCCACACCTTCTTCCACAATGGTCCCTGACTATGAATGGGTGACATTTAATACAGGAGCTTTATCCCGGGACACTGCATAGGCGTAACAATGTCATTAGATGTCTTAGGTCTGCAAAATCCACCATTACTTATTATCTGAATTTGGAGCAGCTGTGGAACTGCTGCAAAAGAAACTTCTCNTTTTCTGGTGGAGTCTTTATGATCCTTTATATTTATAATTATATAATCTACAGATAAATATACTTTGACTTCTTCCTTTCAATTTGCATCTTCAGGAGGCTGGGAACATGTTCATATGACATTATAGCAATGGAGATTACATGTACGAAACTCATGCAACCTCAAACCAGGCAAAACCCCATCACAGAATTGGTGAAATAGGTAAAAAGCACTGTGTGGATCGAGTGAGATTATCCGCATAGGAACCAAGTATTTGGACATTTTGTCTTCAGCTAGCAGTGTCGTTCTGGGGGGTCTTGGAAGGTGTGGCAATACTAAAGGAAGTAAGTCACTGTTGGTGGGCTAAAGTTCTTAAACCTTGCTGGGCTCTTTGCTTTAGGAATCCAGGCTTCTACTTTGTAATCCACTCTTGATATTCTGTTTTCCATTTCATTCATTCTACTTGTGAGAATTTCTCCTGTTTTTTTTTCCACTTGGGTTACTGAGTTTTTTAATTACATATTTATTTCAGTTTGGATTTTCTTCAGTATTTCTATCTCTTGTGAATTCATTTCTCAATTCCTTAATTATATTTTCTACTTTATTTAACTACATATTACTATTTTCTCTCACTCTGTTCTGGGCCCTTGTCCGATTGAGTTGTCATAGGTCTTGTGCTTGATACTGAAATTGCCACAAGTTCATATATGCAAGCTTCCAGTGTCCTCAAAGCCTCTGCCTTTCTTTTTTTAAGGTTGTTTTTGTCTTTTTGAGGCAGGGTCTCCCTTTTACTGCCAGCTGGCCTAGAGCTCACTATGGAGACCAGGCTGGCCTTAAACTCCCAAAGATCTGCCTGCCTCTGCCTCCTGAGGCCTGGCATTAAAGTCTTGTGCCACTATGCTCAGTGCTTCTGCTTTTCTATGTTCATGAACCAGCCCTGACTCTTACAATCTTTCTACACCTTCTTCCACAATGGTCCCTGACTGTGAATGGGTGAGGTTTAATACAGGAGTTTTATCCTGGGACACTGCATAGGTGTAACAATGTCATTAGATGTCTTAGGTCTGCAAAATCCACCATTACTTATTATCTGAATTTGGAGCAGCTGTGGAACTGCTGCAAAAGAAACTTCTCTGATGAGTTATTTATTTATTTATTTATTACTTATTCATTTATTATTTATATTGTATGTGGATGCACCTATGTGATGTATGTGTATATGACTGAGTGCAATATAAAAGTGCCATTTTATAGAGGAAATGGACAGAAGACAAATTCAGGTGTTAGTTTCCACTTGCTCCCCTCTGTGACACAAGATCTTTCTTTTTTGTTCCCTGGTCTGTAAGCCAGGTGAGCTAGCCACTGAGATTCTTGCAATTCTCAGGCCTCTACCACTATCTTTTCCATCACAATATACAAGGAAATCTACCTGTCATCTTTCTGCAGTAGGATGTATGGAAGATTAATTCTTACCCAGAATTCATTCAAACTATTTTCCACTCAGAGTTTTCTATTTAACTGCAGCATTTTATATGTTTGACTATAAAATATGTAGCTAAATAATAGTTCTTTAATAAAAATTTATATCTCATCTCTGCCCACATTCCTCAATGCACTTAGTAGTGCATTGACAAAATGAATAACCATCCAGTAAAAGAATTGAAAAGAGTCCAATTTTGTATTCTTGGTTTGGTGTCTTCTAACTTGAAAGACCAGATAAACATACACTTGATATTGAGCTGAGAAAATTTGTTATCAAAGATTGTTAATTATTATCACATGAACATACACCAGTACTTACTTAAAATGAAAACCTGGAAGATCACTTGAGATCTACATTCCTTTTAAATTAGTTGTATTTGTGTGGGATGAACTGATCATTGCTCACCTGGGAATGAGCTAATGGTCCCTGGTGATTTGAACTCACACTTGAATCCAGAGCATCTTCAGAGACTGATCCTCTGTGATAAACAGTGATACTGGAGACAGCTCAGCAACTATAAAATCATTACAACCTTTACTTTCTTATGTTGCAATGACTTCTCATTTCAATCGGTAAGGTTTTGGGCTTGTTTTTCAAAGGATAATACTTCATTCATTAAATTGTATCTGGTATTTTAAAGTGTATCTGTATTCATAAACCATAGTTGAGAACTAAGCCAGCAGATATCAGATTATTGTCCAGCCAAAGAAAAAAAGGAATTCTTGTACAATCAATTTGTATTTCCATAAGTAAATTCTCCTGAATAATCGGGAATAAAACTAAGTTTTCAAATGTTCCTTTTTAATTAGTCCATTGAGAAGACAAAAACTCAGTATGATTTTTAAAATTGTATAAATTTAGCACTCACCCACAATAATAGTAAATTCACCAGCATGAAATGCATTGAGGGCTTACTATCAGTGAATATCTTGTGGAAAAACCTGCTTTGTACATTGTCTGAATGTTTAAGGATACAAAGCCCTATATTTCAGGGGATGAGGGCCAACTTCCATCTAGCAGGTGAACAGCAACAAATTTCTTCAACTTTCGGGTGAATTATTATTCACCAGTATACTCTGTTGAAAATCAGAGTATTTCATTTCAACATGCTTCAATTAGAAAACACATTTAATACATCAAGGATTCTGTGTGTCTAAATAAATAAACATTAAAATAATGTTCTATGCAGAAATGCCCCTGCTGCACTCTGTTTGGCCTTGTCATGTCTCTG
The DNA here is from genome assembly GCA_009823505.1 of Rhizomys pruinosus. Taxonomy (NCBI): domain Eukaryota; kingdom Metazoa; phylum Chordata; class Mammalia; order Rodentia; family Spalacidae; genus Rhizomys; species Rhizomys pruinosus. Next base: position 25,903 of record VZQC01007760.1, on the reverse strand, counting down.
AAACTGCAGAGGAAGAACCGATGGCCCCTTCACTCTTGCCTCTTTCATGGGGCATTTCTACATAAAGAAAGGCCCTGATAGGTCATTTCATTAAGCTGCGAAAGTGAGGCTGGAGAAGCTGAGCTATCTAAGCCCTTTGGAAGTCCCCGGAGTTGGACATGGAGCTACTGGATTTAATGTTTGCCCTGGTAGTTTTTTGTCTTGTTTTGCTCCAGTATTTTCTCATTATGCCTCTATTCCTCCCTTTTGTAATTGGAATGCATATTCAGTTCCAACATGTCAGGAAAATTTAATTTGTCATTGATTTTACAGGGGCTTTCAGTTATGAGATCACCTTGGTTTTCAGAGTTAACTGTGGACTTTTGAATAATATTGAGTCTGCTAAACATGATGGAACTAAATATGATTGCTAAATACAATTGAACTAAATGCATTTTGTATTTTATATGGTAATGAGCTTATGGAAGCCCAGGAGTAGAATGTGGTGGCTTGAATGAAAATGTCCCCCGCAGGCTCCAAGTAATTGGTGGCACTCTTTTGGGAGGTCTAAAATGTGTGGCCATGCTGGAAGAAGTGTGTCACTGAAGGCAGGCTTAGAATTCTTAACCCTTGCCAGATGTCCAGTCTCCCTCTGCAACTTGTGTCTGCTTAAAGATGTGAGGCTCTGCTTTCTGCTCCTGCTACAGCCACATCCTTCCACCATGCCACCATGCCAGGAGAGCCTGACTCCAATTCCTCTGGAACCTTAAGCTCAGATAAATTCTTCATTTTATAAAACAATAAATCAAAAGGTAATGTTCTAAATATAGAAGTGTTAAAATATTTAGTATATTTATACTAGGTACTTTTGCTTAAATGTAATTTTTTTGGTTATTTCATTTCTTCCCATTTTTAACAAGAGAGTTATGTCTTTAAAGGTCAATTAAAAGATGAGCTTGCTTAAGTGATAGACTGTCTATTCAATGATACTACTCAAGAACTTCTTTTATGTGTTAGTTATCAAAACGCTGAAAATCAGCCCTAAAAACTGTCTCAAAATTATTTAAACAAAATTATTTTTCATGTTTTATTGTTAATGTATTTGTCAATGAAATTGAAACAACCCAGTTATAAATTTCTTCATATCTTCATCACATTTTTGGAAAAACGACTACAGTGTCCCATGGCTTTCCTCTTGGATGGGAACCACACTGCAGTGACACAGTTCATTTTACTTGGCTTAACAGATGACCCAGTCCTTCGAGTAATACTCTTCATTATCATCCTGTGCATTTACCTGGTGACCATGTCTGGAAATCTCAGTACAATCCTTCTAATCAGAGTCTCTCCTCAGCTCCATCAACCCATGTACTTCTTTCTGAGCCACTTGGCTACTACTGACATTGGTTATTCATCTTCTGTTACACCTAATATGCTTGTTGACTTCCTAGTAGAGAGGAATACCATCTCCTACCTTGGGTGTGGAATCCAGCTTGAATCAGTTACTTTCTTTGGGACAAATGAGTGCTTCATTCTGGCTGTCATGGCTTATGATCGCTTTGTGGCAATCTGTAGCCCACTGCTTTATTCCACCAAAATGTCCACACAAGTCAATGTTCAGTTGCTTATAGAAACTTATGTAGGTGGTTTTCTTAATGCTTCTTCCTGTTCCTTTTCCTTATTTTCTTTTCTCTTCTGTGGACCAAACAGAATCAATCACTATTTCTGTGATTTTACTCCTTTAATTGAACTATCCTGCTCTGATGACAGTGTCCCCATAGATGTTACCACTTTTTCTTGTGGGGCTGTAATGATGATAACATTGTTAATTATAGCCATCTCCTATATCTAAATCCTCATCACCATCTTGAAGATGCACTCCACTGAGGGCCGCCAGAAGGCCTTCTCCACCTGCACCTCCCACCTCACTGCAGTCACTCTCTTCTATGGGACTGCTATATTCATTTATATGATGCCAAAGTCCAGCTACTCCATGGACCAGAACAAGGTGGTGTCTTTGTTCTACACTGTGGTGATCCCCATGTTGAACCCCATCATCTACAGTCTGAGGAATAATGAGATTAAGGGAGCTTTGAAGAGACAACTTGGTAAAAAAATATTTTCTTAGAGATCTCTGTTCTCCTGTAGGGTTTGATACAGTAATAATATTCCTTACACAATAATAATAAAAGAAACTTATCTGTGACTGAAAAATATGCTCTTATAAATATTTAGTCAAATATGGAGATTTTTAGTAGTTTTACTGGTATGTAGTCCTGAGATTAACTAGCAAATTATGAGTGTATGGTGATTTACATTTAATGCATTTCATCTACAAAATAGAGAACGGTTCTGTGTTTCGATTGGAAGATCCATAAAGGTCAAGAAAATAGTAAAAGGCCACAGTGTCAGTGTGAGGGCTTCATGGAAAGGGACATAGTACTCAGAGATCTAAAGAGGGAAGGAGAACAATGGAATATGAGAGTTAAATAAGGTGGGAGAGGGGAGGGCAAGGCAGAGGAAGGTGTATGGAGAGGGATAACTAACACTGAAGGCCTTCATAAAAAGTCTTAAGGAAATGTACCACTACAGAATCTTCATAAAATATATACATATACATTATAAATATTGATTAAAATTCATCCTATAACAGGAGGACATGCCACAACCAAACCACAGAAGCATGTAAAGAAATAGCAAAGTGATGGGAATTGTGGGGCTGTGGGGTTCCCTGTATCTAAGCTCAGGTCACTAGCCTCTCTGTGCACATGGGGCTGTGCATGGGACCTTTGTGCAGGCACTGAGCCCCAGGCACAAGGAGGGAGAGGGGAAAGGACTCAGAGGCAGGTCATAGAAAAAACTGAGAGTTAGGCTTCAAGGGGCCAAATAACTCATTTTTTTTCAAGAGTTTAGGGTCTTATATAGTAGCTTTGGGGGGGGGGAAGATTAACTGATGAATGTAACATGCTTAGAACAAGAAATGACAAGTCTTAAGTATAAATTATTGTGTGATAAATAAGTGCTTGGTATCTGCAGTTCAATATAGTGATCATTTTTATTGTCATTATAACTGATCTCAAATTGTCTTCCAATTGGCTTAAAATTGTTAAAAGTAAGAATTAGAACAAGGAAGTGTAAGATTGGGGATGTAGTTCAGTGATAGGGAGCTTGCTTAGCATGTCTAAGACCCTCAGTTGCAAAAAAGGGTCTTTTTTCAACTTAAATAATCAGAGAATCAGGATATGGTAGGTTCTAAATATGATATACACATATATTAATAAAAAATTAAAATTTATTTTTTACTTTATGTGTGTGAGTGTGTTGCTTGCATATATGTAAGTGTACCATGTATATGCAGTGCTTATGGAGGCCAGAAGAGTGTGTCAGATACCTTGGAACTGGAATTATGAACAGTTGTTAGCTACTATGTGGGTGCTGGGCACTGAACTCAGGTCCTCTAGAAGAATAGCAAGTGCTCTTACTCACTGAGATATTTCTTCATCCCCTAAATGTGATACTGTTAAATGAAAACTTTATAGGTTGCATTCAAATAAAAGGACTATATTCTGATAGTTGTCTTCCTCAGGGCCTCCTTTACATCTCTGTTCCTCAGTCTGTAGCTAAGGGAGCTGAATATGGGAATCACCACTAGGTGGAACACGGATACCATTTGCTCCTTATCAGGGGATTTGCTGGATTTGGGCATCATGTAAATGAAAGTAAAGGTCTCAAAGAATAGAGTGACTGCAGTGAGGTGGGAGGTGCAGTGAGGTGGAGAAGGCCTTGGTGGGCACATCCTCAGGATAGTGATGAGGTGTAGGAAAGAAATGGACGTGAAAAACACTGGGGCAATGATGATGGAGTGAGAAAAGGATGACTCCAATGATGAAGGCTCTGTGCAGCCAAGTTTCAACAAAGGAGGTAGGTTACAGAAAAAGTCATCAGTCTACTTTGGTATATAGAGGACTGACCCAAAAACCAACCAGGAGAACTTCAAGCACTAATGCATCCACCTACAAGGGGAGCAATGGAAGCTTAACAAAGATGATGAGGACTCAGAGGAACATGTGGGTTGAGAATGGCAGATGGCTACATAGTGACCATAGGCCATGGCAGAAGCAGGCTGTATTTGTTTGTACAAATGTTGCCACAGTAGAGTTGGGCTTCACAAAAGCAATGAGGCCCCAAAATATAGAAATTAGCAAAAAAATTCTTAAATAGTGAAAATTTTATAAATTTCACCTGAGCAAGAAAGCATAAAACAAATCAGTGAGGATGGAGAAAATTTTCCTTTGACATGTGTGCATTGTACAGCTTCATTATTTGTAACTATAATGTCATTCCTGAACAAGGATACCAAAACCTCCAATGAAAGGAATGTGGGCCATCAACATTGTATTAATTGCATTGCAATGGAGCACATGATGCTTTCCAAAATGATGATTTATAAGATAACACTTCAAAATATATATTGCTTAACCAAAGGAAAAAATCCTTCTAACCATGGAATCCTAAATTATAGGAAGAAGAACCTTGAGATGTATGCATTTAATTTGAGGCCCAGGAGACTCGTATGAAAATTATATATTTTATTGATGATGAACAATATAAAAAAAGAAGAAAAAAGAAAATTATATATTTTATTTTGAAACTGTAGAAAGTGATAAAGATGATCATTAATCAACATTGGGACACATATATGGACATAAAAGATGTCACAGAGAAAGACCTCAGTCAGAAAAGTGCTTGTCTTGCAAGTACAAGGACCTGAATTTGCTCACAAAAAACCTGGGCAGGAAGGTGCATGTTTATAATACAGATTCTGGGGAGACAGAGATGGGGGCTCACTGGTCATAGCTTATTCAGTAAGTTCTCAGGCAACTGAGAGACCCCCATTTCATAAAAATACCCAAAGAAGACCAACATTTTCCAAAAAGATGATGTTCTGAGGAATGATAGGAAATGTCCCCTGGCCTCTAATCCACACATATGTGCATCTATGTGCACATATAGCTGCATCCAATGTGCACCTACACACACAGGGAACTCAGTATATATATGGCTAATACACATATACACATCACATATGTTCCAAATTGCCAATTTAATAGTTCGTGCATTTCTTTCAAAATGAAGAGTGTGTTCTCACCATCAGTTTCCTCATGGCTTCTTTGACATCCCTGTTACTCAGACTGTAGATCAAATTAAAGTACCATTGGGTCTGAATTACTTTACTCAGGATGACTCTTTCCAGCTCCATCCATTTACTTGTGGATTTCATTTTTTCTTAACAGATAGATAATATTCCAGTGTGTAAACTGTCTACTCATCATTTCTTGGCTATTGTGAATACAGCAACAATGAACGTGGATCAGCAGGTGTCTCTGTAGTAGAATGTAGACTCAGTTGGTTATATGCTCAAGAGTGATACAGCTGGATCAGTTGCTAGATCTACTCCTAGCATTTTGAATGAACCTCCACTCAAAACACCAGATTTTCATGGGTACCAGACTCATTTGCACTCTCCTTTATTCACTCCTTTCCCCATATCCAAGCTAGGGTTTGTTGTCAAAGTTTTGATTTAGCCATTCTAACTATGGTCAGATGAAATCTCAAAGTAGTTTTAATTGGGATTTCTCTCATGGCTATGGATGTTGAATAATTTAAGAAAATATTCTTTGGCAAACTCTTTGTTTAGGCCCATGCCCTAATTTTTAAATATAGAATTATTTTTAATTGAAGTTTTGTGTATTTCATATAATACACCTTAATTATATTTAGACCTCATCTCCTATGTGCAGCCCCTGTGCCTCTCCACCAGATTTGATGCATTCTGTCATATATGTTAAAGCCTATAGAGTTGTTTGTGTCCTCAAATGCTCATTGATGTTAGTTTATCCATTGGGCCCTGGGCAGCCCATCTAGTTTCATTCCTTTTTTAATTAATTTTATTTATTTCTGTATGTGTATGAATGTACTGTCTGCATGCAAGCCTGTGCACTTGTGTCGTGCAATGCCTTGGAGGTCAGAAGAGGGTCTCGGATTCCCCTGGAACTGGAGTTCTACTGGAATTGGAGTTTCAGACAGCTCTCGGCCGCCATGTGGGTGCTGGGGATTGAACCCAGGTCCTCTGTAAGAGCGGTCGGCGCTCTTAACCTCTAGGCCATCTCTCCAGCCCCCTAGTTTCACTCTTAAAGAAGACCAACTCATGCCACTGTTTTTAATTGAGTTGTCTGCTTTCTTAGTTTTTAGTTTGTTGAGTTCTTTGTGCATTCTAAACACTGATCTTCTCTCAGATGTTTAGGTGGTAAAGACTTTATCTCCCATTCTGTTAGGTGTTTCCTCACTCAAATCATGGTGTGCCTTGCTGTACAGAGGCTTTCTAGTTTCATGAGGTCTCCTTTGTCACTTTTTTGTCTTAATTCTTGTGCTACCTGGGTCCTGTTCAGAAAGTACTGTGTTTAAAAGTTGGAGTGTAACCCTTATTTTCTCCTCTAATAGATTCAGGGCATCAGGTCTTATGTGGAACTCCTTGATTCATATGTGGATGGTAGCTTTGTGTCTTAGATATGTGTGTTTAAATTGGAGTATGCATGGAAATCAGGACACTAAGGGCCCATGGGGTTGTAGAGAGTGGGGGAATAGAACACCATGATGTGAAGGGAGAGTGGGGAAATAATGGAGCCTCCATTATTCAAGGCTGGGCTTGAATTCACAGAGATCCCGTCTGCCTCTGCCTCCCCAGTGCTGGGATTAAAGGTGTGTGCCACCACGCCTGGCTAAAGACTTATTCTTATACCCATACATAAGTGCATCTGTCAACTTTCATCAGAGAAGCTTCTTTTCACCATAAATGGAAATTAACACAGAGACCCATAACTTGTCAGCACAAGAAGAGAAGAGATGGTGCAGTATTGAGACCTAAATGGAATATCTATGTCACATATGTTCATCTCAAAGCTCAGAGATTATCACAAAAGAGCGGGCAGAAAATCGTAAGAGCTAGAGGCAGTGGATGACCACAGCAAATGAATGATAGCAGCTGTGACTATATGCACAAGACCTCCTTTAAGATTAAGTCAGGCAAAATCCCTTCATTGGAGGGTGGAGATGATTGTTATTGGCAATTAATGGTTTCTGGGAGTGGGAGAGTCAGTTTTCTTCAGGGATGCAGTGCCCGACAAGATGCATGCTCAGTAGATGGTCTTGCAGTCATGTAATACTGGCAGCACTAAGTGGACTTGTGGGTTTAAAAGAAATAACAAAGAAGAGAACACATGACATTGGGAGGAAGTAGTGGTGGTAGAGGTTGGGGAAGAACTGGAGGGGGAGAAATGGGGGTTAGACTTATTCAAAACACATCATATGAAAGCATGGAATTGTCAACTAATGAAAGAATAAATTATTGGTAGGCAATTCTCTCTTTTTCCACAGGTACATATTTCACATGGTACATTTATAATATTGTGGTCCCAGCCTGGATTTTGAGTGTGAAGAACAGAGTGTATACTGTAAATATACTAGAAGTGAGAAATAGAGACCAAACTGAATTTCAAAGGTTAATTAGTTGGGATAGCATATTGTAATCTAACCCGATTAAAATTATTTAAAAATGGAAGCTTCATACAAAGATAAATTCTATGAGAAACACAGGAAAGAAGCTTACTTTTGGTCATTATTCATACTTTAAGACTTATATAAAAGGAACAAAAGAATGCATCCCACAATGTTACATTATAAAATCCATTAAAAACACCAGATATATGTTTAACCACATCAGCATATCAGATTAACTCATAAGTAGTACCAATATAAAAAGTCAGTTAATTTAAATGAAAAAAATGAGCGGTTTTAATTAGGAGAATGCAACAGATTAATAAAATGAAGGCAGAAATATCATTAAGAGAATATTGTTAACAGGATTTATTCTAATGTATTTTCCACAAATGCTTGGGCTGCTTACACAGGCAATAAAAATACTTAATTAACATCTCTAATTATGAGGTCAATGTAAATTAAACTTCTAGTGATATTTCACCACATCGTCCACTTTGGATTATAAATTAATACAGTCATTTTGAAAAATAGTGCAGAAGTTTCGAAAACACTAAATGTAGAATTTCCACATAACCTGGCAATTGCACTACTGGGCACATATATAGAGGACACTGGTATTTCAGAGACGTATGTACACAGCAGTGTTCATATTAGCATCAATCACAGTAGCTGAGATACAGAAGCAACCTCAGTGTCCATTCATGGGTGAAAGTACTTCTAAGATTTGGATACCCCATCTCTGGATTTTAGCTGGGCTTGGTAACCTACCTCAGAAGTGGAGGTGGTGTTTTGGGGTGTCTGAGAGTGACTGGTTCAGAAGAACATTGAAGCCTTCATGTGGACCATTTATGCATCAATATAAAAAGATTGCATGTTACCTTCTGGTCAAATATTACAACAAAACAGGCCCCAGGAATAATATGCCTACTGCAGAACTTTCTTATCGGAACTTGGGACCATTTGTGGTGCATGACTGTAAGCAACTCCACTAAACACAAACATCTTTGTTAGTATCCTATTAAAAATCCAGTGGGACGAAGCCCAGTGAGACTGAGGAAATTGGATGTCTTTATGTTTTTATGTATCATTGGGCTGGCTGAGATGTTCATTAAAATCCCAAGGGCTTCCTTTACTCTCTTCAATATTAGTAGACAGTATTACAACTGCTAAGATTTAATTAGTTTTGAACTTGATTTAGATAAACATAATCAGTGTGGGCTAAGCTATGATCATCTGTACTATCTTCGAGAAGCAGGTTCCTGGGATTATTGTCTCGAGCATCATTGTATTGTGTATAGTCATACCTTAGGGTACTATAGGAAGAGATGTGATACATTTCTTTGCATGAAGTGATGTGAATCTTAATTCAGTTTTGGAATTTTCATATATATGTATTTTCCATCCAAATACTGACTCCTGAGATTGACTGCCCTCATTCATTCAAGGCAGTTCTTTTCCAAAGACAGCATTATTTCAATGGCAAGGCTCCCTTTAGGATCAGCCGAGAATCCCCTCCTTGTTTCTAATTTCCATGTGATTTTCAATATGAGATGTTTTTGCATTGTTCTGAAAACTTTTATTTTAGAATGCTTTGAGATGAGTCTATGCATATACTAATCTCCTTCATGTTTGGAAGTGATTCATACAAAATATTTCAGAGCCATTTATTCAAATACGCTATTTCTGGGCTGGAGAGATGGCCTAGCAGTTAAGAGCGCCGACCGCTCTTGCAGAGGACTGATCCCCAGCACCCACATGGTGGCTGAGAACCGTCTTTGACTCCAATTTCAGGGGAATCCGACACCCTCTTCTGACCTCCGCGGCATTGCATGACACGGGAGCACAAACCTACATGCAGAAAGTACATTCATACACATACAAAAAAAATCAAATTTAAACAAATATGCTATTTCCAATGGTTTGTTTTACCTCCATTTCTTAAAATTTCCTTATTTTTATTTTATGTATATGAATGTTTTGTCTGCATGTATGTGAGTGCACCCCTGTCATGCTATGCCAGTAGAGGCGAGAAGAGAGCATTGAGAATCTCCTGGAACAGGAGTTACAGTGGTTGTTAGCCACCACGTGTGGGTTCTGGGAACTGAAGAACAGTCAGTGATCTTAATCACTGAGGCATATTTCCAGCATCATTTTTTAAACAAAAGATTTATTCTATGATTTATGTGTATGCATGTTGAAGGGTACATATGCATGAGTGCAATGCCCTTGGAAGCCAGAAGATGGTGTTGAAATTGGAGTGATAGGTGGTTGTGAGCTAACTGATGTGAGTGCTTGGAACCAAACTTGGGTTAT
>VZQC01007760.1:3290-14440 GCA_009823505.1 Rhizomys pruinosus | reverse complement strand
GACACCCTCTTCTGACCTGCACGACACTGGTGCACAGACCTACATGCAGACAGTACATTCATACACATATGAAAATAAATAAAATTAAAAAAAAAAAAAGGTTCTACCAAAACTCTGGACTTGTTCTTTTTTTTTTTTTGGTCTTTTCGAGACAGGGTCTCCCTGTAGCCCCAGCTGTCCTGGAACTCACTAAGATCCTCCTGTCTCTGCCTCCCGAGTGCTAGGGTTAAAGGTGTGTGCCACCATGCCCGGCTGACGATGTCATCTTTTTTTACCACTGCATAGAACTCCATACTCCATTGTGTAGATGTACCACATTTTCTCTATCTACTTGTTCTAACCCCATATTTTCAAGACCTCCTGAGTATTACTCATTCTACTGGTGAGATACAGATGTGGATATCAATTGATTGAATGCATATATTTTGGGTTTTACAGCAGAGAATGGCAGAGAGGTGGCTCCAGAGGGTGGTCACTCACTGATCTCAGAGTTGTCAGCCTCCAGAGTGACTGTCAATTAATAAAACTTGCTCCTGCAACTGTAAAGATCCATATTTAGCATATAGTAAGAAATTGCATTTGTTTAGGGGTGTGACTGATATAGCGTTTTCTATAAAATCTATGAGCTCTCCAGCCATGTGTATTTGGCTGTTTACAGTGCCACACAGGGAACTTGCTCCTATAAACTTATAGCAGTGGTAACAGCATGTACAAAACCAATGCAAACCCAATCAGTCAACAACCAGCATAGAAATGGGAAAATGGGCAGGAGGCCCCAGCCTTAGCGCAGGAACCATTGGCAACTAATCTGTGCTGGGTGAGGGAGAGTTGACATTCTTTAAGGGAGTAACACTAGACAGGCTGAACAGTCTCCAGTGGATGAACTTACACTGAGGGACATCTGGGGACACAAACTTGACTGAATAGGCCTTAACATATGTGACAGAATGCATGAAATCCTGTGGGAAGACTACAGGGGCTGCAGCTAGGAGATGGGGTCTAAATATGATTAAGATATATTGTATGAAATTCACAAAAAATTCAATAAAAATATTCATTGGAGAAAAACCTGCTTCTGGTTACTGAGGACAGGCTTTTCTTTCCCTCGGTAATTCCTTGCCTGAGCCAAGCCTTCTACCTTCTACATTTTGGACTTGTTAATACCCAGCTGTACTCTTCTCCACAGCTACCTCTTTGGGCCTTCCCTTCAGCCCAGGGCTGTGACAGGTCACACTGAGATTACCACACAGGAGATTGTTCTTCAGGCACCCAGTGTAGCTTAGTTTGTTATCAGGTTATCAGTCAAGATGGTGCTCAGCTGCAGTCTTCCAAGTCAGAAGAGTGATGCGGAGGTGGAGTTGTTTGGCTTACTTATTGTTGAACTGGCCATCTTTTTTTTCTATAGTTTTGAGGTGTCCCTGTATTTCTTTGTGGACAGTCAAGCCTTTCTTCTCTTTAGAATAATATCTACTTTTTCTTATTCTCACTCTCTTTTACCAAGTCACACAGAGGTGCAGTCCAACCTTCCATCTTACATAAAAATTAGCTTTATATCAGTTACTTTGCTGAATGCATTTATTAGCTCTAAGAATTTGTCATCATTCTAGCATGGAGTGGGAGAGCTTCATGAGCCCACACCTCTGAGCTGCTATGAACAATTGATGGGTTCTGGGGGAGGCTGAGTCAGTTTTCATTAAGGGTGTGGCTCCTGATAGGTGGGCCCTCCTGCAGAGGATGGCCCCATACCTGGAAGCATATGGAAAATAGAAATTGGAGTCAGTGGATTATTAAATTATAAAAAGTAGACACAAAGTTGTGAGAGTAGAATGGTGGGAGTGGATCTGGGGTGAGTTAAGAAGAAGATTTGGGGGTGAATATTTTTAAAATCCACTGTGTGAAATTCTCAAAACAACAAAAATATTTTAAAAATCCCCTGAATCTAATTAGTACCAACTGTAAAGGTACAGGTCTGGGGCCATCCAAGGAGGTATGGGTAACCTGCGAGTGGCCATTCCATTTTCCGGTAGCCATTAGCTATCAATAGCTCCTCTGCCAGTTCCAGGGCTCATGAATCTCTCTCCCACTCCCTGCTAGAATGCTGAGCTGGTTGATCTCCTGGGGGTAACTACAGCTGCTGTAGTTGAAGTGTGGAATGTTTAGCCATGTTTGGAAGACAGCATCTCAGCAGTCTCCTCCCTATCTTCTGGGTCTTGCATTCTTACCACTTACTCTTCTGTGATGTTTCCTGAGACTTAGATGGAGAGAGGTTGACATAGAGGACCCATCTGTGGCTAAGCACCCAGTCACTCATGCTCAGCACTTCATAGCCTTATTATACGTGTATGTCCTCATTGCTATCCTGACAATGTGCTCTTCTGTGGGCTGCCACAAGTTCTCCACCTGCAGCTTCTATCTCCTGTGGTTACTCTGCTCTATGGAGCCATTACATTCATTTAGAGGCTCCACTGACCAGATCAAGATTGTATCCATATTCTACATGGTGGTGAGCTCCACATTGAACTACCTAATCTACTGCTCAAGGAATAATAAAGTATAGTAAAGGAGTTCTGAAGAGAACTCCCTTGTCAAAACATTTATAGTGATGTATGCCATTTTATCACACTTGTTATGCTAATAATATCCCATAGATACAATGACAAAAAATGGAGTGTCTTATTGAAACACATCATTAGCCAGTGGGCTGTTTCCCAGTGAGCATAGAGATTCAATGATGAGATTATGTAGTAGGTAAGGGAACCCACGAGGTACCTTTAATAAAATTAACTCAGAATTTTAGTTAAGAACAAAAATTGGTTCAGAAAAATCTACTGAAAATTCTTTAATATGCTATTTTCAAAAGTTGTTTGCTGCCATTTTAAAGTTATTATACTTTAGTATAATTTGAATTTTTTTGGTCTTTTCGAGACAGGGTCTCCCTGTAGCCCCAGCTGACCTGGAACTCACTCTGTAGACCAGGCTGGACTTGATCTCATAAAGATCCACCTGTCTCTGCCTCCTGAGTGCTAGGATTAAAGGCATGCACTACCATGCCCGGCTATTGTCCTTAAAAGTCTATGTGATGAATGATTGTTGGTACTGGGAGTGATATAAACTTTGGAGGTGAGCCTAGCTGGGGGCAGATTTTTGTTCACTGGGTCAGGTCATCAAAAGGGATAATGGGATCCAGGCCAATCTCTCTGTCTCTTTTCTATATTTTCCATGCAACCCCATGATTCCTGCCAAGTCTCCAAAACTCTATGCCTACATAACCTTCTTTCTAAAAGTTTATTAGCTCGACAATTTTTCATAGTGCCCTAGATCTGACTAGCACTTGATTAAAGCTATCACACTGTGATTATCATTTCAGCATCAGCCTATCCTGAGCTCAGCCTGTTAACAATAGGTATGTGTGAGTACTCAGTAAGAAAAATGACTAAGTGCAGTCAAGGAGAACAGTTTCTGAAGATGTTCTCAATAAGGTTATCATTAGAGATGGGTCTTGCAGACCCACAAAATTTTGGTGTGTATTCTTGACCTCTGACTCTGGCTTAGTTTTGGGTTCCTAGAATAAAACAGGGGAGTCAGCTGTGAATAATCTGTGAATATATGTACTAGGTAAAAATAGGCTAGTCCCTGTGCTGCAGCAACCAAGCTTCTTGAACAGCTAAGGAACAGGGAAAACCAAAACAAGCGTATAGAATGGGAAGAGGATTTGGCAAAAACTGTATCAGAGAGACCTATACTCTATGAAGAATTGTAAACACTCAAACCCCCGCATCATCCAAACAACCAATAAAAAGGCCAGTGAACTGAACAGACAGTAGTTTACAAAAGAAGAAATACACATTGTCAACAAACATTTGAAAACTGTGATCACCATGCTTAGCTGTGTGGGAAATACAAATTATAACAATATTAAGAATCCATCTCACACTAGTCAGACTGACCATCAGTAAGAAAACTGACAACAAATGCTGGTAGGAATGTGGGCTATGGGGGAATCCTTATATACCGCAGGAAAGAATGTTAAATTGTCTGGCTGCCATGGAAGTCAGTGTGTAGGCTCCTCAAAAAACCCAAAGTAAGTAGAACTCCTATATGACCCAGCTATGCAATTACTGAGTATACATACAAAGAATTCTAAGTCAACATACCATGGAGATAATATACTCATCTGTGTTTACTGATGTGTTCACAAAAGTTGTGCTTTAGAACCAACATGGTATTGGTAAAAAGAATGTAGCAGATTTTCTCCATCCACACACAAAACACATGCACAAATACATACATGCATGTGCATGCATACACATAAACACATATGAATGTTATTTAGCCACAAAAAGAATGAAATTATGTTATTTGCAGGAAAATTGATGCAATTGTGGACAATAATATTAAGTGAATTGAATTTTCAATTGAATAAAAGCAAATATAACATATTTTTCTCATATAGGTGTGTGTGTGTGTGTGTGTGTGTGTGTGTGTGTGTGTGTAGGATGTGAAACTAGAAAGGCGACGGAGAGAGAAGAAGCAGTCTTAAGGGAGGAAAGGTGGGGAGCAAAAAGAGAGGGTAATAAAATGCATGTGACATGATAGAAGTAAGGGGACTATTTGGAAGATGGTTAGAGACCAGCAAGGGGCAGGACAGGAGGGATAGAGTAGGCAATGTGGAGAGACATGAAAAGAACTCAGTGTAATGATATGTGTGTGTGAAAATGCCACCATGGAACCAGTTATTTTGGATGCTAACTTAAAACTACAAAATAATATAAAATTCAATTGTCATGCAATAAATTTAATCATATAGTCTTTGAAACTATGATAGATTTGGGGAAATTTATAGATATTTACAAGCTAAATATAAAATTATGGATTAGACTACTGATTGGAAAAAGGAAATAGTTTTCGAAAGGAAGAACAGAAATTTATTATATATAATATATGCTTTCAAAACTGATAAACTTATAATGATTGAAGCTCTTTTTGTAACTCTTTATATTTTGGGAATTTTTATTGAATTTTTGTGTATTTCATACAGAAGATCTCATTCAATATTAATCATCTTTATGTCCCTTTCTCCATTGGCACCCTTCCATAGCTGCCCCCTCCTACGCTGGAATTCATACATTCTGTTATTTGTGTTGAGGCCTATTATGTCAAGATAGTGTCCCCAGATGTTCTTCAGTATGTAACTCTACAATTTACAGCTCGGCACTACTTCCATTTATAAAATATTTTCCAAAGAAAATATTTTCTTTTCTTTCTTTATTATTATTATTTTTTATGTGTATGAGTGTACTGTCTGCATGTAGGTTGGCACACCCGTGTTGCGCAATGCTGAGGAGGTCAGAAGAGGGCATTGGATTCCACTGGAACTGGAGTTAAAGATGGTTCTTAGCCGTCATGTGGGTGCTGGGAATTGTACCCTGTTCCTCTGCAAGAGCAGTCAGTAGTCTTAACTGGCAAGCCATCTCTCCAGCCTCAGAAAATATTTTCTTTCAGTCATCTCGAGAAAATTTTCATATTTTTGCATTTGCATCAATGACAAATTCGAAGTCAGTTTTATTTTGTAGTGAGATATAAGACTGAATGAATCCCCCTTCCCCAAGGAGGATATGCAGTTACTTAGCTAACATTTTTTGTGTTCACAGTGGAGATCTAAGTTGGTTAGTCTGATAGCAGTGCTGTAGTGAAAGTGGATCCTTGCTTGTCTCTGGGTGCCTGTACTATCTCCAGTTCCATGTTCTGTAGAGCTGGTGCTGGGATGTAGATCCTCTCCAAGGTCTGCAGATTGTAAATCTGTTTGTGAAAGAACAAGCATGACTGGCTTCCTTAGAGGCCCTAAGAAGACTCCTAGTGGATGACTGAGAAGTCTTTGGGTAGTCAGAACTGTCAGTGTGTATCCTGAAAGTCTGTCATAGTTTTTTGACAGTTGAAATGTGGCTAAGGTCTTCATGTCTGCTTCTGTGATCACAGATACCTGCATTCTCAATGGGATATGAATCTCTGCTTAGAACACACTCAGGCTGGGGCTGACTTATAGGGTCAATTCAAGATGGCTGGTGAAGCCTATTTCAGTGGGTCAACCTGTGAAGAAGGAAAATTATTTGGGTGGTCTTTGTGTGGAAGAACCTCTGGATGGACAAGAATTCCTAGACGAGGATGAAATATATGTGTGGCACAGGAAGTAAAAGAGTTTGGCATTGAACAGACTAAGAGGGTAGACAATGGTAGCTGTATACAGTGAAAGAAATAACTTTCAGACGCTCTCCACTCTGGTACTTGTCAAAGAGCATGTTGGCTAGCATGTTGGGGGCCCATGTTAGCTCTTAAAGATGGAAAGGAAGGTGAAGTATGAGGGTGAATTGAGTCAGGTAGTAAATGTAGTTGGCCTATTCCCTGCTGTCTGGATGCAATATGAATGCTCTGTTGCTTCAGAGGAACACACACATATGGCATTTTTAAATTATTTTTTAATTATTTATTTTTGTATGTGTATGAATGTACTGTCTGCATGTAAGTCTGTGCACCTGTGTCCTGCAATGCTGCGGAGGTCAGAAGAGGGTGTCGGATTCCCCTGGAAATGGAGTTATCCTGGAATTGGAGTTACAGACGGTTCTCAGCCACCACGCGGGTGCTGGGGATCGAACCTGAGTCCTCTACAAGAGCAGTCAGCGCTCTTAACCGCTTGGCCATCCCTCCAGCCCCATATATGGCATTTGTACAACTCATAACCAATCCCTCCATACCCCAACCCCCCATAAGAACTCATGGATTACATCCAAGCTAAGCCCTATCCAGTCAAGCTTCCAAACCCAGCTGTCTTTCTATGCAAATAGATCCACCGGAGTCTAGTCAGCACATCTACAAATCCTAGGTAAGGCATACTCTTCCTCACCCAACAACTCAGTCTCTTGTGGTTCAGTCCAGGGCCCATTTTTCTTGCTCCACTTTGAGACCTTGTCCCAGGTGATATGGGTCCCATGTGTGATGCCAACATTGCCACAAGTTCACAGTTGACTGTAAGCCACTGCTTCTCTATGTTCCTGCACCAGTCCTGGCTCTTATAACCTTTCCACCCCCTCTTCAGCAATGATCCCTGAGCTGTGGGTGGGTGAGGTCTAATATGGGAGCTCTACCCTGGGATCCACACTCTGGAGGCTCCCATTCTTTGAAGCTTGGCTAGTTGTGGCCTTCCATTTGCATTGCCCTCTGTTGTGTGAGGAAGCTTTAGTGCTGAGAACTGAGGGAAGCACTCCTTTTCTCTCTGCCCCCATTCTGTGTGTAGAGATTCAACTGTAGATGCATCTTCTAGGAATGGGGATTTTTTTCAGATGTGTATGTTCTGTGCCTGACCAGGCGTGGTATTCCACAGTGGCCTCCATCTGTTGCAAAGAGTAGCTTTTTTGATGAGTGGCATATGATATGCTTGTCTGTAAATATAAGACTCCATAGTTAGTGTATGGTAAGAAATTTCATTTGTAGCTGGGTGTGGTGGTGCATGCCTTTAATCCCAGCACTTGGGAGGCAGAGGCAGGCTGATTTCTGTGAGTTCAAGGCCAGCCTGATCTGCATAGCAAGTTCCAGGCCAGCCGGAGCTACAGAGAAACCTTGCCTAAGAAAGTCCCCCCCAAAATTTCATTTATCTAGCGATAAGACCCTGATAAGCTTTTCTCTAGGCTCTATGTCCTCTCCAGCCCTCTGTATTTGGCTTTCGTGAGTTCACTCCCATTGAGAGGGTTCCATGTCCAATTAGATAGCTGTTGATCATCCTCAAGACAACAGCACCTCTACTGCACCAATAGAGGTGGTGTGCTGGGCAGCTCATCATGGTAGTAAGGCTTTGGGGCTGGTTGTACCACCAATTGATTTTCTACCTTAGCAGTGTGACTATTGTCTAGCATTATAAATGCTTAACTTCAGGTAGAAGGCTAATGAGTCAGTTCCTGTTCTATTAATCTAAGTCCTATCCCTGAAACATGTCCTGTAATGAACAGTAGGGTCTTATTTTCTATTTCTGGTAGATAATGGAGGACTTCGGAGATAGCTTGCATTGTTCTGAGGGTCACTTAGATCACTCTTGCCAACCATTCAAAGGAAGTTATCCTCTGTCTTGCACTGTGTTCCCTGTCTCACAGCCCTCGGGTTGAACCACCCATGCACTAATGTTCAGGCAGTGTATGTGAATTTCTCATGGGGTCCCAGGGGCCTCACACTGCACTCTCAGTTCCCTAGCCACCCATGGTCCAATCATCTCTATTCTTTCTTCTTCCCTTCCCACCCCCTCCTCCATCCCCCGGCCCAGTACCCCTATCATTCTGCCTCTCTCCTGATCTCCCCCACCTCCCACTCTGCCCCCCTATTTATCTCTCCTCCCAACCCAACACCACTACCCTCCCCACCTACCCCCTGGTAACATTGGTTCCTTACTGTTCCTCACTTTTGGGTTCTTTCTTTTCCCTTACCTCCAAAGTTATACTGGTCAAGACGCTTTAGAAAGGATCAATCTGGTAAGCACAGAATTATCTTAATTTTTATTCACTAAAGTGGAATATAAGTCAATGTAATGATTTTACTCTTTACTATTCTGTTCTTTAATTTTGCCAGGCGTGGTGGCACACGCCTTTAATCCTAGCACTTGGGAGGCAGAGGCAGGTGGATCTTTGTGAGTTCGAGGCCAGCCTGGTCTACAGAGCAAGTTCCAGGACAGCTGGGGCTACAGGGAGACCCTGTCTCGAAAAGACCAAAAAAAAAAAAAAAAGACATCCAACGGCCCTTTCAATATAATTCAATTTTAATTGGGAAAACCTCTTACATCATCATAGGAACATTAATTAAGAATGTACATAATTTGTTCTGAATGTCCTATACTCTTCTGGGAACAGTGACTGTTTCATTGACTTTTGATAAACAAAGGAAAAGGACTCCAAGAGCAAATGGCATGTGGATGGCCCCTAGGGAGGGCCAGCCTGGCCTTAATGAGTAACCTGGCTCCATAAGTCATTCTTTACAGCATATCCAAGAACCTTTCTCTCAAAGGGGCAAACAGCAATAGCCCCAAGGAACTGCTGTGCTTGATGTAAGCCTTCTTTTCCTTCCCATCATCTTCACAGACCCCCATAATCATTGTCACTGCATGTAACTATGTTCCTTGACCAGTGAGTGCACTCTGTAGTTCAAATTGTATTCAACTTCCAACCATTTATAAAACTAAATGGAATATATCTTCATAAAGACCTTCTTGGAATTCACTGTTACTACTCTACTTCTAAATGGTAGGTGCAAGATCTATGGATTTCATTAAGATGAATTCTCATTTGTTAAAGAAATTGGACAAAAGAGGCTGCATGCAATGGTCTTCTTGACATAGCTACATCCATATGTCCAGAGGAACCTGGACAATCTGAATGGCTTGTGACAGCAAAAACCATTGGCAAGCTTGAGATCTGAGAATATAAAAAAGGAAACTGGAGAGAAAGCTTGATAGTTAGATCGTTTTAGGCTTATGGTCCTATGTTTCCCATTTATTATCCCAAGTGATTGCTGCAGTGAGGAGAAATAATATTTGAGTTGTCAGAGCCCCTGACCTGTGGTGACAATCATAAACTGCAGTTGACAGATCAGGAACTGCAGTGTGTAATAGGGGGAAACAGAAGTGCATCACTCAGCATACTGTACATAGGAATGTCTTAGTTCAGAACCAAAGGAGCATTAGAAACTGTACTAACTCTCTCACAAAGTGGTAAGAAGCCCTGGCATGTGGAAAGTAAAATTATAACTCTTCAAAACATGGAATAATTGGAACTAATAATATCTAATTGTTTCAGTAAAGAAGTTACTTAACCTTGTTACTGTACAAAAATACTGTGTCAGAATTTCCTTTAATTTCACAGCATAGCTGCATCATTGGGAGAAATATACTATTGTACAAGTACAAAGACTAGAAGGGGGAGAGATTGTCACATGTAGTTAACCCAGCCAGTCAGTGTGAGAGTCCCAATCTACCTAGCCTAACTATTCTGTTCTCCATGATCCCGAAGTCAGAGGAGACCAATACCCAATACTGAGTATTTTCAGGGTCTGAAAGGAGGTTTCACAACCCTGGAAAACTTTTCAAGTTTTGGAATGCTTGCACAAAGAACTATGGATGTTTAATTTTAGAAAAAAAGTAGTGAAGACACTGTAGCTTTATTCAAGTAGTTCAGTATTTTATGTAGAAAGTAGATGGTTTTTATAACATTAAATTAATAGTAAGACTAAACATTTTTTAAATTATAGAGCTAACATCAAGGCAATAAGTTATTGATCACTGTTGTAATTTAAACATAATCAGAATCCATTAGAGATACAACACATTCTTGAGTGGGCTACATGTGTTCAACTATTGATTCATTGCTTTCCACACTTATTGACTTCAGTCTTACCGTCAGAGAAACTAAATGCTTTCTTATACCAAAGGAAGAAATCTGAAAGAAATTGATATTCTTGAAAGATATTTAGAGCTGACATTACTATTTGTGGTAAATGTTTAAATCCTTAAGAAGTGAGGAAATGTTATCAGAAAATTGCATTCTATGAATATTATAATTAGTAACTATGAGGAGAAAATTCATAGCATCCTCCACCATGGCTCCTAAAAAGTCCAGGACAGCTGGGGCTACAGGGAGACCCTGTCTCAAAAAGACCAAAAAGAAAAGTATAAATTTGCAAGCAAAAAGATGCTATAAGGAGATACATAGGGAGAAAAGTGGCTAAATTTAGACTAAAGGCTCCATATCATGTAAAAGAATTTGACATAGGTTTCATGAATTATTTCAGGTCTGAAGATTACTCAGGGCTAAACTTTTCAATCAAAGGAGAATAAGACAAATCAACAAAGAGCTCCATAAATCAATGAGAAATTTGGAGCAATTTAGCTAAGTGTTTTCATTACTGAAAAGTAGGTAGATAAATTTACCCTGGAGCACAGAAGATATTTGCTTTGAATTATTACTATAAGAAAAAAAGCAAATGTATTATTATGTAAATTTATCATATTTTTTGCATCAGTTCTATGGTGCTTGATCTAATTTCTGGGATTCCTAATTTTGATAGTTAAGAGTTGTAAAAGATGAGTGTCTGAAAACAATGGTTGTCAATTAAATAATAAT
>VZQC01007756.1:588200-647881 GCA_009823505.1 Rhizomys pruinosus | reverse complement strand
GGGCTGGAGAGATAGCCTAGCGGTTAAGAGCACTGACGCTCTTGCAGAGGACCCGGGTTCGATCCCCAGCACCCACATGGCGGCTAAGAACCGTCTATAACTCCAATTCCAGGAGAACTCCAGTTCCAGGGGAATCCGAGACCCTCTTCTGACCTCCGCGGCATTGCACGACACGGGTGCACAGACCTGCATGCAGACAGTACATTCATACACATACAAAAATAAATAAAAAATAAAAAATAAATAAAAAGTATCGACAATCCAAAATTATTAAAGGAAATATATATCCCATATTCTATACAATATTAATTTCTTTAGTACTGATCTTTTAAAGAAAGAGTAAGTTTTTTTTAGTGGAATAAATTTTGTCACTACCATTAAATAACCAAAACATTTCCATAAGGATAATCTCTTTGACAACATTAATAAATGGAAAAATCTAAAAAATGATGGATTTTTTAGGTTATTTTCTTCAATTTCAAGAATGAGTTTAAAACATGTAATTAGGATTAAAAATTACTATGAAGGGGCTGGAGAGATGGCCTGGCGGTTAAGAGCACCGACCGCTCTTGCAGAGGACCCGGGTTCGATCCCCAGCACCCACATGGCGGCCGAGAGCCGTCTGAAACTCCAATTCCAGGGGAATCCAACAGCCCCTCTTCTGACCTCCGCGGCATTGCACGACACGGGTGCACAAACCTGCATGCAGACAGTACATTGATACACATACCGAAATGAAAAAAAAAAATAATAATAATAATAATGTTCCTAAAATAGTAAAATTTCCAGAAGGTTCTTCCAGCAGATCTCATTCAGACATCTTATTTTAAATAACAAATTTGGAATGGAGTTAATTCAAATATAGTACAAAATTTGTGATGGCACTAAAATATTTGTAACCTAATTTAAATACTGATGTTAATTTAAAATATCATTTTGCTTTCTAGTAGGTCATAGTGCAACATGGAACCATTTACTGATGAAATGGTTTAGCATGGTGTCATGTCTGGTGTGGTGATCTTTGGAATTATAACTATTATTGAGAGTTTTCATGTCAAATTGAAAGGTCTGTTGAAAATAAAACCCGCAGACCTTATCTTCGTTTATATACCTCCAGCCTGGATAAGAAGTCCATCTTTGGACATAATCTAGTGCTTCAGTACTTTGTGTTAAGAGGAACTTGATACCCTAGACTGGAACTGGTCATTTTAACTATTTGATTTTCCATTTCTAACACTTTTCACTTGCTTTATCTATTCACTATAATTCTGATTTTTTTTCCAATTCCATACTATTATGTAATGTGCTGTGATCTTATTTCCCTCACTCATTCCATTTCATCCTTCTCAATCCTACTGGCATTGCCCTCTGCTTTAAATGCATTTTCTGTTCTAAAAAATATTTATCTGTTCTATGTATATATATATATATATATATATAAGATTATTATATATATAGTATAGTTTGATGTTGTGATGGTGCCTTATTGTAATGCATACTAAGAACTTCTATACAGAGGCAAGCAGAGGGATCAGATAAGTACTTGGTATCTCCTGGATAAGAAGTTACATATAGTCGTGACTTTCCGAGGGTTTTTTGCTGGAACTGATCAGATCTTCTTAAAGAAGAACATTAAGTGCTCTTACATGTGATCTCTCCAGCTAACCCACACAACTTTCTTGACACAGTCTCATGTAACTGACAAAAAGGGAGGAACCATGAACCCCATACCTCTGTGCCCTCCATCTCTGTGATCTAAGATAAGCATGGATTAAGAATGATGGTAAAAAAATTACAAGCAGATAAGCTCGTAAAAAACGACTCCTGGGTTTATGACTTTGTCGACATTGAACCCAGGGCCTTGTTACTGACTCGGTACGTCTTCTCGCACGGAGCTACCCCTCTCCCCAGCCCTCTAGCACCCCCTACCCCCCTCCCTCTGTTTTTCTCTGATAGCTTGCACAGCCAAAGGGTTTCCGTCCCCTTTCCCTGATGGTGTGATTTGTTGTTTTCCCCCGTTGGTTGTGCCCGGTCTTCTCTGGCCTTCCCTCTGTCGCTGTCGTTGGCCTTGCCTCTTTGTCGCCTTCCTCTGCCTTCCCCCCCCCCTTCTGCTCGCTGACGAGCCTTAACCATTGGGCCCCCTCCACTGTGATCCGTGCCTTTTTTTATTCGCATTCTCAGTGTTTTTGTTCGAAACATTGTTACTAATGGAAACTGTTGCCAGTAGTCCCGACACCATTAATATTTTTCTTCCTCATTTTAATCCGGCATTTTAATGTTTACTTTTAATTGCTGACTTTCAGAATTAAACGATGGCTTTGTCCCAGTAGTCATCACATACATTCCAGAATGCATTCAATCAGCTGCAATCCTGCTCTCATTGCTTCCATGCTTCATCGGTGTGTTCAGCTTAGACAATCTTCTAAAACCTTACACAGGAAGAACAATTTCTACAATGAAAGAGGTATTCCATGCTCTGTGTTCAGACACGTGATTTTGTGATTGATGTAGCAATATTATCTATAATTTTGTTAATTTCTTCCCTTTGACTTAATATTTAGTTTATTACCCTAACGTATATCTATTGATTATCTAAACTGTATGAGGTGTGTAAGAGTCAAAACCACAGTAATGAGTAAAAGACCACTCTGCTCTACTTTTAGATCAGTATGTTACTATGTGTAAACATGCTGTTTAAGCAGGGCGTGGTGGTTCACGCTTTAATCCAGCAAACTTGGGAGGCAGAATGCAGGAGGATCTTTGTGAGTTCAGGCCAGCCTGGTCAACAAAAGGAAATTCCAGCAAGCTGGGGCTTCAGGTAGACCCTGTCTCGAAATGACCACCCCCCAAAAGAAACACAAAAAGATGCCATTTAATAATATCATTCAACAGTATGTACAGTTTACTTCAAATATTACCACCATAGAGACTCAGAATAGCTGTGAAGACCTCAGCTAAGAGAGTTCAGCAAGTTTTCAGTGCTCTTGAACAATCAATTTTAGAGATATGTTATGAATAAAGATCAGTAATTAACTACATAATAGAAGAGCAGCCATCTCAGCAGAAGGAATTCAGGCACTCATGGGCCATATGGTCATTAGGGATGCAGTGATTTTAAGGACTAAAGGCCACTGTGCCTGTGTTTAGAAAATGATGACAATGACATCTTTCACAGTGTTGAGTTCTTGCCTTTGGCAAGGCTAATGAAATAGTAGACTATGAACAGTTTAATACCACTGAATGAATGAAAATATTCTGTGTGTCACACCGCACATCCAAGTATACATACCCACAGACCTCCTACATCCTATCATACCCATCTGACCACACATATTTACATGAATGTATCATACATACAAGCATATACCCACCACACATACAAAACTAGTAGAACATATATCCACGTCAACACAGATATTACATGAATAGACATACAACCATATGCATCCATACAGTATGCACAGTAACACATATACAGACATACATGCCACACATATACAACATGTATACACACTATAGATATCACACACAAAAAATCTAGGCAGACATAATATACACATGAAACAGAAACACTTATTTATAGAACATGTACAGGATGCCAAACCTACCTAAACATAAACAATCATACATACCACACACATATCACATATCTGTCTTTTTATTTTATTTTAGTGCATGAGTGTTTGGCCTCCATGTTCATAAGAGTACCTGTGTCATGTAGTGCCACACAGGGCCAAAGAGGATAGTTAAATATCCAATCAATATTTTCCCTCTATTGTACATACAAATTGGTAAGCCATTAATATATATTAAAATTGCATAAAATACTTAGATACAATCTTGTCATACATAGTTCTGTTTAAAACACCTACAGCAATACTGTTTTCCTAAAAATCATTGGATAGAAAAAGCAAACAAGCTAGCATTAGAATGGTTGAAGTTGGGTAGTTTCATTGATCTCAGAGGATTTGCTTCATTTTGAAAAAGTTTGCATTTCCGTATGCATTTGTTGCTTCTCCATGCTCAAAATTGCTAAGAAGTCTAGTGTTGTAGTGAATTTGTGACTAAAAAGCAGATGCCAGTGTTCTTGTAGCTTCTATACTTTGGACTAATATAAAGATTTCAAAATTGAATCAATATCCATGTTTATATTGAAGGCAATAAAAAACACCTTTGCTGTTTTATGTGTCTGAAATTATTATTTTAATAATTTCATTTTATTTGCATTGTGGGATGATAGAAATACTCTTTGTTTTATAAAAAATCAGAACTGAAAAGTGGAAGATGAATTAATAAATGAAAAAGAAAATGAAATGGACACTCTGCAACAGATAATATGCCAAAAATATCAAGAACAGCAGTGCCAAAACTATAGGTTAACAATGTGAAAGCCCAATGTCAGAGATGGACTGTCTTTTGGAACTGTGGGTCAAGAGTCTCATAAACCCTTAAAGAGTACTGCCTACTGCTAATGATCTTGGTTACCCACTATAATTTTATGGTAATAACCTATTAGTGGAGATATTTCATAAATGAGGCACAGGGAATAAAACAAGGAAAAATCAACCTGGTATCAACTTTAGTTTCACTTCTACTGTCTAGGTTTCAATGTGATAGAAGCCACTATGCATAGTATGTTATAAAATAAAACTCAATCATTATCCATCTGTGAATTCTGTGTACTTAACAGAAACTGATTTGGTGAATATAACCTTGGTGAAATATGCAATAAATATTTATGAACACTGTATAATTGGACTTAAGATCCACTTCATAAGATGGAGACCTTACCCGACATTGAAATCAGGCCTAGGAACATGTGGGCCTTAAGACATGCCACAGGCCATGAGAGAGACAAGTAACTATTAGTTCTCCTAAATATATAAAATATTAAATGACTCCACATGACCTTATGATAAGTAGTAAGGGGAGGGAATGTAGGAAAAGAATAAGTAGTGATACAAATCCATCATTGGGGCCTAGATAGCTTTTAGTGGTCAACTTGACACAGAAACCGGGGTTGAGGGAGCTCAATTGGGGGTAATTTCCTACATTGACCGGGTCTGTGGCCAACGTCGGTGAGAATTGCCCTCATGTTGAAGCATGTGGTAGAGCCAGCCCCACTATGGGAGGTGCCTACCTGGGGCAGCTTTTTGTGCCATTATAAATAGGGTAGACTAGGCACGGTACAGAGGAGAAGTCCAGTAAGAAGCATTCCTGTTGGCCTGTTGTTTAACAGCTCCTGTCCCAGGTTCCTGCCCTGAGTGCCTACCCCTTGGGCTCCCTGAGTGAATGAACTGTGACCCGGGAAGTGTGAGCTGAAACAAACCCTTCCTCCCCAAGTTGGTAGTGATCATTTTGTTTCATCACAGCAGTTGAAGACAAACTAGAACACCCCACCTCTCAGAAGAGATTCCTGATAGAGCAGTTGATAATTAACAGAAAAACCACAAGTAGCCAAGGGCGAGATAAGAGGCTCATACTGCTTAATCTCTGAAAGGACAGGCTATATCAAACTTTTGTCCCTCCCCAGAGCGCGGAGATCAATTGCCAAAAATAGAGGAAAAGATTATAATAGCCAAAGGTGATGGATAACACAAGGAAGCATAGTTTTTCAGATAGCTGGTCAGTTAAACATATGAACTCACAGCAATTGTGAGAGTATGATCAAGTGCCATGCAAACTAAGCAGACAAAAATCCCACATAGAAGACTATGGAAGTGTAATATCGCTCAACCTTAATCTGAGGAGTATTTACATCTGAAGAAACATGCTGGGAATGGGATAGTCAGTTTCCTTTTATAAAGTTGGTTACTTCGTTTGTAGATGTGACTTGTCTCGTTAATAGAATGGATCACCTGAAGGAATAAGAGCAACAAAGTTGACTCTGTAGGTCTTCATAAATGAATAACATGAAGTTGTGCAGGTATAGTAAGGAAGGATGCAGATAAAGGAAGAGATCTGATTATAATAAAAATGAACTGCATTAAATTTTCAAAACTTCAATAAAAAATGATAAAAAAGATGCTTAAAATTATCTTGTTCACATCACTATCACTAAAATGCCTAAGATAGCTGAATTTTCCAGATACAATTTTTTTTTTTTTTTTTTGTGTGTTTTCTGTTAATTGGCTCTAGACCTTCCAGTTCAAGATTGGTTATCTCCTTACTCTCGGTCTTCAGTGAGGACAATATATCCTGGAAGATGTCTTTGGTAGAACAAATTGCTAACATCATTAACCATAAAGCAAAACCAGGTACAGAGGAGTTGATTTCCATGATCCCCTTTGCAAACAACCCCATCAGGACCTTAAAACTCCTCATTAAGTTCTACTTATCAAATGCTAAATCTCCTTAACATGGTGCCCCCTTGGTGTCCAATCTTTTAGCACAGGGTCTTTGGGAACACTTCTGCAAGCCACGGCATAAACCTATATTATCATACAAAGTCAAGATGCTTGTCTTTCAGGAGCTTTCAATGACCTGCTCTGCCCACTCTTACTACTTGGACTGCACTAGTCACAACCTTCAGATCCTCTGATTTCTCCTCCATTATTGGCTTAATTCCACCTCATAGGGTCTGTTGTTTAAAACCATGCCTCTTCCTTAAGGATCCCTTCATTCTAGCACCACCACCAAGACTCCTCTCCCTTGAAGTTCTCCAGAAGTAGGTTTGAAAATTGATAATTGAGAAAAACATTAAGTTAATTAAGGAAAGTTGCAATTTTGACAATAAATGAGAGGTACTTGCTTTTCTTTTTTTAAATTTTTTTTTTTTTTTTTTTTTTTTTTTTTTTTTTTTTTTTTTTTTTTTTTTTTTGTGTATGTGTGTGAGTGCAGTTAATGTATGCTGTGATACATATGGTATGGTGGACAAGTAAGTTCTTTCTTCTAATGAACCACATCACGCTCCCACCGACGTTATTGAGGGGAAGCGGGTTGAATCTTTTTTAGACAGGGTCTCCCTGTCGCTCAATGTACCTGGAACTCACTTGTAACCAGTGTGGCTTGAAACTCACAAGATTCTGCCTGCCTCTGCCTACTGAGTTCTGGATTAAAAGGCTGCAACACACCATCCCAACACCAAGTTAGGTGTTTTTTAACAATGTCTTTCATTTCCTCTCGCCTTTTGTTTTCAGTTGGTGCTGTTTGCATAATTGTGATCCTAGATAGGGTAGGTTTTCCATCCTCATTCTCTTATTCAGAATTAGAAAATGATCATTAAAATTACTTCATGCCCCTAAATGCTTTTATTCTCTGGAACATTTTGTGCTTCTTTACTGAACTTTTTGGCAACATAGATTTCTCTGTAACAAAACAGTTTCCTAAAAAAGCATTGTGTGTTGTATGTTTGTATTTCATAAAAGCATAATCTGGATATATATATGCAAGAGTTGGAGCTCATTGTCCACCTAAAATGTTAATCCATCCACAATTTATTTCTGCATTATTATTTCCTTCATTATTTAGAATGATACTTTGTAATTTTCACCTATATTATATTCTATTTAAAACTATTTAAGTTATATTATATTCTATTGCAACCGGTATAGTACTCCTAAAACATTGCACTTTTTTATGTTCAATATGTCCCCTGTTAATAGCTAAGCATTCTGTGGAACACTTAGGCTCTGCATTTTGAGCAGTTATGATATTGTAATTTAACTTTTGTCCATTGCACAAAGAAACAACTCTGATAATATCTGTGAGCTGCAGCAATCCTTGGTATATAGATAAGAATTTAAAGGACATTTTGATATTATACCCTTTGGCAAAATAATGAAATAAGCCTGTGACTGATGGAATCCCCAACCATAGGTTGTTGAGTAGATTTACGGTGTGAAGTTCCTCCTGTGGAATGGCATTTAACTCCAATCAGAAAGAGATCGGTTATCTCAATAACTTTCATGCTACTATTGTGTCCTTGAACATATTTTGCCACAATAGTCGATATTATAGCACACTATGCTTACAGCTGATTAAGACAATTGATGACATTTTGCCTGAAGCAGCTGGTATAAGAAGAACACCTTCGAGTACCATTTCTTATTTTTTATAGTATGGTTTTTTTTTTAATTTATTTTATTGATGATATGTACTGTCTGATGTAGGTTTGTGCACCCAGTGTGTGCAATCCCGGGAGGTCAGAAGAGGGTCTGTATCCCCTGGAACTGGAGTCTCCTGGAGTTGGAGTTACAGAGGGGTCTCAGCCACCATGTGGGTGCTGGGGATCGACCAGGTCCTCTGCAAGAGCATCGGTGAAGAGTAAACAAAAAAAGATAAAACATTGAACAACAGAAGGGTGGTGACTGCGTTGGAGAAGAACGGGATAAAAAAGAGGAACAAGGAGGAGAAAGGTCAGTCGAGAGAAGACCCATAAAGAAGGGGAGAGCAAAAAGGGCGCAGAGTGCTATAAGGGGTAACAAGAGTGAGCGAATGAAGAGAAAGGACCATGGAGCCTGAGGGAAACACTCGGTGAAGGGGGAGTGTGTAAAGTATAGCGATGGAGTGAGAGAGAGATTAGAGAAGAGGTGAGGAAGGGGTAGGGGTGAAGGACATAGAAAAGAGAGGAGGACTCAATGGCAAATATGGCTATTGGAAATATTGAGCAGTGCAGGGGAGTAGAGCTCGAGGAGGGGGTGGGAGTGAAAACAGATGGGCATAGAGAGAGGANGCCGAGAACCATCTTTAACTCCAGTTCCAGGGAGTCCAACGCCCTCTTCTGACCTCCGCAGCATTGCATGACATGGGTGTACAGACCTACAGGCAGACAGTACATTCATACACATAAAATAAAATAAATTTTAAAAATAAACAATAAATAAATCAAAAAGAAAAAAAAAAAAAAAGAAGAAGAATGTTGGAGCTGGGCGTGGTGGTGCATGCCTTTAATCCTAGCACTCAGTAGGCAGAGGCAGCCAGATCTTTGTGAGTTCAAGGCCAGCCTGGTTTACAGAGTGAGTTCCAGGACACCTAGAGCTACAGGGAGACCCTGTCTCAAAAAGACCAAAACACACACACACACACACACACACACACACACACACACACAAAAGTAATGTTGGCTGAGGGTTTGTTGTATATAGCTTTAATTACATTGAGTGACGTTCCTTCCAGTACAGTTCTTTCTAGGACTTCTAACATTAATTAATGATGAATTTTTTCAAAGGCATGTCTTATGTCTGTTGAGACGACCATGTGATTTTGGTATTTGTGTCCATTTATATGATTTATGACATTTATTGACTTCTATATATTGAACAATATCTGCATCTCTGGAATAAAGCTGACTTGATCATAGTGGATGATTTTTTTTAAGGTGTGTCTCTATTTGATTTGCACATCTTTTGTTTAGAATCTTTCTATGTTCATTAAAAATATAGGTCTATAGTTTTCTGTTTTGGTTGTGTCTTTACCTTGTTTTGGTATTAGAATGATGCTGGCTTCATAGAAAGAATTTGGGAGTTCTCGCTCAGTTTCTAACTTTTTGAATAATTTAAGTAATATTGGTTGTAGGTCTTTTTTATATATTTTTGTTTTTTTTTTTTTTTTTCTTACAGGGGAGAGCACGAATGCAGTCCCCACTACTACAAATTATGCAGTCGAGTTTCCCGCATTTGGGGAAACTGCAGAGCAAATTGCAGGGGTCAGAACATCCCAAGTGCAATGGATGAGCCTTGCCCTGGGAAAACCACCTTCTTGATCATGGTATCTCCCCTGCCAGGTAAGTATGTAGGCCTTTTTTAAATGTCTGGTAGAATTCTGATGTAAATCCATCTGGGCCTGAGCTTTTTTAAGTCAGAGATTTTGCATTACTGTGTTTTTAAAATATAATCCTTTAAAAGTAGAAACAATGCCAAAACTTTTAATAATCAAATTTTAGAAGATTTAAAAGAATAAGTTCAGTTAGAAATCAAATATGTGAATAATACTTTTCACAGTTCTTATATATTAGTCAATTAAGAGGCAATTTTACCGTTTTATAAGAGATTACCTCTATAACAGTTGGCTCCATTTACAGTTGGAGAACGACCTCATCATCATCATCATATTTCTCCTTGTTCTATGAGAGGGAGGTAAGAAAGTCTCTCGTATTAAAACCTTTGTGGCACCTAGAAGGTAAGTTTCGTTAGGACTCATTATAAATAGTTGTTACAAGTAGGATCCATAGAGGGTTTGATGTTTGTAGCAATCTGAGGCTTTTCTTCCTTTCAATGTTCAGACGGGCCAATCTTTCTGTTGGCACTTTCTGGTACATCCCACTCAATGCAAAGCTGTATCTTTTCTTTCTCAGCCATTAAGTTGGTGACATTTTGACCTGTTGGAACATACAAATCTTTTCCCGTAGTTAGTTTTAAGATTTGAATTGCAAGGTTTTTGACAAAAAGGTTTCATATACTAAAGTGTCCTTAAGCTATGCACTTAAGCAAAATATATTAATACAGGAGCTCTGACATCAGCAATGGATTATTCTACCAAGGAGATGTTGGCCAGGGGATCCAAGCCCCCACAAAAGGTAAAGGCTCCTTGCTTTAAACTGGGATACCTGCAAGAAGAGAGGCAATAAGGCCCTGCTCTCAAAGACCTGACGTTAACATGGGAAAGATGTATTGAGACCACACATGCATGTGTACAGATGGTCTCTGGAATACCAGAGAGTGTTACCAAAGGCCACTAAACCAATAAAGCAAATATGGGTCTCCGTGAGTCAAGCAAGACTCCTCTGTCAGCACCAGCTACACCTCACCTGCCTGGAAATACTGTGCAGCAGAGGCAGCCTATGCCTGTATATCCCAAATCTAATTGGCTATTATTCTCTCCTTGGAGGAATAACCCACAGCTGATGCCACAAGCTTAATCCTCTAATGGTTAGGAGATGTTATAAGCCACAGTAAGACCCTGTCATATTTAACTGAAAAAAATTAATTCATGGATTAACATCCATCCAAACCTGTGTCTATACCCAAAGTAACCTAGCATATAACAATTAGTATCTATATATCTAATTGCTGTTGATTCATTATAGGTGAAAGGTTATTCCTGGACAAACTGTCAGCCCATGAAAGGAAACAGCCAGAATTGACCAGAGTCCAAAACGACAGCTCCAGAGAGTGGCAACAGCGTCCTCTCCTTCCTCAGGCACTGGCTCCGTCTTCAGCAGACCCCAACTCTGCATAGGTGATCCGGGTGGAGAGGAATCTCCACTGGGTTACAAGTAGAGGTAGTTTTTGTTCACACCTGTATCAAAATCAAACGGGGACTGGTAGTCTTCACATAGGTCTCTGTCTCTACAATCATTCCAGATGGAGGCGTGCATCCATCTGAAACTACTACTCTGCCAGGGACCCCTGGGATGCATCCCCTCTGCACCCTGGAGTCCTAGTAAGGAAAGAAACCTGGGTTCAGAGGTCCCGCCTCGCTTCTGGGAGCCTTCACACCCTCACCGCAGGCAGGTCTTTTAATAAAGTGGTATTACTGTTTTAATTTCCTTATGTGTTATGGGTCTCTTTAAGGTGTTGATCTCTTCTTAGTTAAGCTTTGGTGATTCCCATGATTTCAGATATTCATCCATTTCTTTTAGGTTTTCAAATTTAATAGAGTATAAGTTTATTGGGGTTTTTTGTTTTTGTTTTTATTTTAGAGTATAAGTTTTTAAACTATTCCCTTATAATGTTCTGGAACTTTTTGTTATCTGTTGTGATGTTTCCCCTCTCATTTCTGATTTTGTTGATTTAGAGTTGTTTTTTCTTCCTTTTTTTTTCAAAGCCAATTTTTATTGAAGCTCTGTGCATTTAATAAAACATTTCAAATCAAATCTAGTCCTGTGCCCCCTCCTTACCCCGCCCACCCCAGCAGAGCTCATACATTCTGCCAAACATGGTTTTCATCTTTTTCTGTCTCTCTCAAAAGTTTACCGTTTCCAAGCAGAAGTTCACCGTTTCAGTCAGTTCTTTGACCCAGTCTTTTTGTTGTTGTTATTCCTTCCAATATGCATCAGTCCAAAATAGCAATATGCATGCCACACATAATCATGGGTTTTAGCATCTCAGCTTATGATTTTTTTTCTTTTATTAGTGAGTGCATGTAAGGCCCTCTGGCAAGCCAAACAACCATCCCCCTTGTGCTCCACACTGGTTTCCCTTCCCATGTCACTAAATGAGGTCCAGTAAGCACCCTCCTGTTTTGATTCCTGTACTGGTTCCATGATACAGCCTGGGGTAGTCCAAAAATGGCACTCTATACTCTGAAGAAGCTGAAACCCCAGTAGTAGTTCAGTCCACAAGCTGGATGTCTCAGCAGTCCCCAGCTGGCACTGAAGATTTGGAGGAGACATGAGTCTTCAGTCCATATTGGAAGGTTGAAAAGCTGTGTCTCATGTCTCTGAAGGATGGCAAAAGCAGTGGCAGCCACAGGGTAGCTGCACTTGCCAGTAACATAGGCAAAACAACTGTGCTTTTGTTTTTTATTTTTTGTGTTTTTACTAAGATCTCAAGTTTTATACCTTAAGTACAGTATCTCAGGCCTTACTATTTATTTATCTATGGTTATACTTTCCTTTTGACTGTTTAAGGCCACACTGTTAGCCCAGATTAACCAAGCGTTTTGTTTTCTCAAGGTCAGTTGAGGATCTGGTCCTCAAGGATCACTCTGGTTTTTTGTGGGGAAGGAGCCCTTGGCTCCTTTTGGCTTTTCAATTACCAATTCCATCCACTCGAGGACAAAGTCAGATCTTGCTAGACCAGGCTTCCCTTTTTGAAGCATGAGCAGACTTTCCTCATTATAGACTGGACACTGGCTGAAATCCCATTAGTGGATCTCTAAGACCTCTCTACACAAGAAGACTGGTGACTCACATTTGCAGGACATTTCAAGAGATGCCCCCATGTACAGTCCCCTGGAACTTAGTTGACCTCTGAGAGCAAGGAACAAAGTTATCCCTTAAGACCCTCAGCCAAATTAGTATCGGCATTAAGTATGGTCATTAAGCATCCACAAAGGCTAAGTTACACCAGCCTGATACTTTTAACTACTGTGTAATATTTTAGGAAAGGCTTGGACAAAAGCTCAAGCAGCCTTGTATAAGAAATACTAAGGCACCCTCCCATAAAATAAATACTGTGGTTAGACATAATGTCATGACAAACTAGTTTTTTCCTCATCCTTTTGCTCTTATATTACTCTAAAATATGCATACATACCCTCCACTCATATAACAAAAATTCCTAAGTCTGAACAAAAATAGTAGCTTAGTTCTAGAACCTGTTAAGGGGTTCACAATATAAGAGCACAGTTGTTTTCAGCTCACGAGGAATATAACATTAACATTGCTTAGTTTCCCTTACAACTAGGTACTTGGCACTAGCATCCACAGAAGAGGGAAAGCATTCATCGTTGGTTTTTCTGGGACTCTGTTACTTCACTTAACATATCTTCTAGTTCTATCCATTTACCTGCAAAGTTCATGATGTCATCTTTCTTTACTGCTGCATAGAACTCCATTGTGTAGATGTGCCACATTTTCTCTATCTACTCGTCAATTGAGGGGACCTTGGGTTGGTTCTAGCTCTTCCCTATTGTGAAGAGAACTGCAATAAATATGGCTGTGGATGTAGCTCTATGGTAAGAAAAGTCTTGTGGGTATATACCAAGGAATGGTATGACTGGGTCAGGTGACAAGCTCATTTTGAGTCCTTTTTTTTTTAATCAAAAAAGCTTTTTATTTATTTTTTACACTGATTTTTTATTGATGTTTTGTGTATTTCAGACATCATTTTTCAATTCAGTTCAGGCATATTCCCCTTTCTTCCCTTCCCCCTACCCCACCCCAACCCCACCCTAGATCATGCATTCTGCCATAACTGTCCTGCATCTTTCAGTCTTTTTTTATGCTTAGGAATTCACATTTTGCTCCATTAATTTTATGTTACTCTAAAATATGGATACATACTCTCCACCCATATACAGTAATTACAGAGTCTAAAAATAATTGGTGGGTAGTTGCTTTCAGATAAACAGAAATATAACAATAATATTATTCAGCTTGCCTTTCACCTGGGGGATTTGGTGTTAGCATCCACAAATGAGGGAAACAATTCCCCATTTGTCTTTCTCAGACTGTGTTACTTCACTCAGCATAATGGCTTCAAGCTCCATCCATTTACCTCCAAAGTTCATAATGCCATCTTTCTTTACCACTGAATAGTACTCCATTGTGTAGATGTACCACATTTTTGTCATCCACTCGTCTTGAAAGGCATTTGGGTTGGTTCCAGCTCTTCACTATTGTGAAGAGAGCTGCAATAAATATGGATATGCATGTATCTTTGCAGTAGGATGAGTCTTTGGTGCATATGCCCAGGAGTGGTATGACTGGGTCAGGTGGTAGGCTCATTCTGAGTCTTTTAAGGGTTCTCCACACTGCTTTTCTTTTTTTTTATTTTATTTATTTTTGTATGTGTATAAATGTACTGTCTGAATGTAGGTTTGTGTACCCATGTTGTGCAATGCCGTGGAAGTCAGAAGAGGGTCTTAGATTCCCCTGCAACTGGAGTTCTCCTGGAATTGGAGTTACAGATGGTTCTTAGCCACCATGTGGGTGCTGGGGATCAAACTTGGGTCCTCTGCAAGAGCAGCCGGTGCTCTTAACCACTAGGCTATCTCTCCAGCCCCCACACTGCTTTTCATAGTGGTTCTACAAGTTTACCTTCCCACCAGCAGTGGATGAGTGTTCCTCTTTTCCCACAACCTCTCCAGCATCTGATGTCTTTTGTTTTCTTGATCTTAGCTAGCCATTTTGGATTAATATGATATCTGAGAGTGGTTTTAATTTGCATTTCTTTAATTATTAATGATGTTGAACATTTTTAAAATGTTTCTCAGCCATGTCTAATTCCTCACTGTTGAAGTCTCTGTTCAGCTCTTTACTCCGTCTTTTGAGTAGGTCATTTTTCTTCTTAGTTCTTTGTTTTTTGAGTAGTTTATATATTCTGGACGTTAATGCTCTGTCAGATGTATCACTGGTAAAGATTTCCTCCCACTCTGTGGGTTTTCTCTTCACTTCCTTGATTGTTTTTTTCACTGTACAAAAGCTTTTGAGTTTGATGAGGTCCCATTTGTTGACTGTTGACCTCGCTTCCTGTGCAGCTGCTGTCTGATTTAGAAAGTCTTTTCCTACACCTATGTCTTGTAGGTTGTTGCCAACTTTTTCTTCTGTCACCTTCAGGGTTTCAGGTTTCACATTGAGATCTTTGATCGACTTGGAGTTGATTTTTGTACAGGGTGAGAGGTAGGGGTTTAATTTTGTTCTTCTACAGATGATGATCCAATTTTGCCAGCACCATTTGCTGAAGATGCTATCCTTCCTCCATTGAGGTTTTTTTTTGCCCCTTTGTCAAATATGAGGTGGCTGAAATTGTATGAGCTCAAGTTTGGATCTTCAATTTTGTTCCATTGGTCAATGAGTCTGTTTTTATGCCAGTACCAGGCTGTCTTTATGACTATGGCCCTGTAATACAGTTTGAAGTCTGGTAGGGCAATCTCCCCTGTATTGCATTTTTCACTCAGGGTTGCTTTAGCTGTTTAGGGTCTTTTACTTTTCCATATGAATTTAAGGATTTTTTTTTCCAAGTCTGTGAAGAAACTCATAGGAATTTTGATTGGGAGTGCATTGAATCTGTATATCAATTTGGGTAAAATGGACATTTTTACTATATTAATTTTCCTAATCCATGAGCATGGGAGGTCTTTCCATTTTTATGTCATTTCAATCTCCTTCTTCAGGGGTTTAAAATTTTTGTTGTAGAGGTCTTTGGTATCTTGGTTATGTTTGTTCCCAGGTATCTTATTGGTTTTGAGGCTATTGTGAGTGGGAAGGTCTTTTTATATTCCTTCTCCACTTGTTTACTATTGGTGTAAAGAAAGGCTACTGATTTTCTAGGTTAATTTTGTAGTCCAACACTTTACTAAAACTCTTAATCGTTTCTAGAAGTTTTCTGGTGGAGTTTTTAGCATCTCTTATGTAAACTATCATATCATCTGCAAAAAGGGATAGCTTAACTTATTTTCCGATTAGTACTCCTTTAATTTCCTTCTCTTGTCTTATTGCCCTACCAAGTGTTTAGAGAACTATGTTAAAGAGGAGTGGAAATAAATCCACACTGAACTCTACCAACCCTACAGAAGATCCCTACAATGAAATGTCTGAGGAAAGAATCCAAGACACCAACCTTAGAAGAACAACTGTAGACATAGTCAAAGAAATTAGAGAACTAAGGGAAGAGAATGAAAAACTCAAGAAGAACATAGAGGGAGAAAATGACAAACTCTGGAAGGAAGTGGAAATTCAGAAAAGATCCCAGGCTGAAATGAAAAAAGAAAATTACCAATGAACCAAGAAGCTACAAGATGAGAATGACAGGCTCCAGAGGAAAGTGGAAAACCTAAAGAAATCACAGGATGAAATGAAAAAGGAAATTGAGCATTCATCCAATCACCAGAAAAGGACGGGGGAAAGCCTCAGAAGCAGAATGGAAGAAGCAGAAAAAAGAATATCAGCAGGATAATACAGAGCAACAAGAAAGCTCAAGTAAAGATTATGAAAAAAAAAAACACAAGAATGGAACAAATAGGAAATGTGGGACACTATGAAAAGATGAAACCTCTGCATCATAGGGATAGAGGAAGGAGAAGAATCCCAAGACAACAATATTGACCAGATCTTCAATAGGATAATAGAAGAAAACTTCCCCAAACTGAAAAAGGCAATCCCATACAAATACAAGAAACACATAGAACACCAAGTAGACAGGATCAGAAAAAAAAAAAAAACTCCCCATGGCATATAATTGTTAAAACAATAGATGCTCAAAACCACAAGAGAAAAACAAGTCACATATAAGGGAAAACCCATCAGAATCACAGCTAACTTCTCAATGCAAACTATGAAAACTGAATGAAAAAAGAATGTGGACCAAAGTATTCCCAGTACGAAACGACTTTAGATGCCAACCCAGACTACTAAACCCAGCAAGAATGTCAATTATAGTTGAAGGAGAAAGAAGAATCTTTCACAACATGAACAAGATGAAAGAATGCATGTCTAAGGGACCAACGCTTCAGAAAATCCTCGAAGCAATCCAAAGAATATAAGAAGCAACTATCCCTAAGCAATTAAAGAGAGAAAGCAACAAAATCATGACTAAGTAAATATAACCCTAGACTAAGAATGCAAACAAAAAATAAGGTAAAAGAAAGCAACACACATCTCTCAATAATAACCTTAAATACTAATGGTCTAAACTTCCCAATCAAAAGGCATAGACTGGGAGAATGGATTAGGAAACTGAACCCCTCTATATGCTGTCTACAAGAACCCCATCTCACCTTCAAGGACAGACACCACCTTAGAGTGAAAGGATGGAAAAAATATTCCAAGCAAATGGTACCAAGAAACAAGCTGGAGTGGCTATTCTAATATCAGACAAAATAGATCTCAAAGTAAAGTTAATCAAAAGAGACAAAGAGGGCCATGATATCCTTGTCAAAGGAACAAAGAACCATGAAGACTTCACAATCCTAAATGGCTATGCACCAAACTCTGGTGCACCTAACTTTATGAACACAACTCTGCAGGACCTTAAGACACAGATTAATCTTAACACACTAATAGTGGGAAACATCAACACCCCACTGAACCCCTTGGACAGATCAACAGGACAAAAAATGAACAGAGAGATATCAGAATTGAACAATACAATACACCAAATGGACCTCATAGACATCTACAGAGCATTCCAACCAAATACCAGAGAATATACTTGCTAATCAGCACCTCATGGAACATTCTCCAAAATCGACCACATACTGGGGCACAAAAGGAACCTCAATAAATACAAAAGGATATAAATTATTCCATACATTCTATCAGACCATAGTGCAATAAAGCTCAATATGAACACCAGAATAAGTCCACCTAGCTATAAGAACACATGGAGATTAAACAACACAATCCTGATTAACAAATGGGTCAGGGAAGAAATAAAGAGTGAAATAAAATTATTCATGGAACTGAACGAAAAAGACAATACAACACAATAAAACCTGTGAGATACTTTAAAAGCAGTCTTGAGAGGGAAATTTATAGATCTAAATGCCAACATCGAAAAAAACAGAAAGGGAACAAATAAACGATCTAACACTGCAGCTAAAAAACACTTGAGAGACAAAAGATGAACATAAAACCCAACAGCCAGGAAGAAATAAAAATCAGAGCAGAAATCAATGAAATAGAAACAAAAAAAAAACATAATATCAACAAATCTAAAAGCTAGTTCTTTGAAAAGATAAACAAAATAGACAGACCTCTAGCCCGGTTAACTAGAGAGAGAGAGAGAGAGAGAGAGAGAGAGAGAGAGAGAGAGAGAAACTCCAAAACTCCAAATCAACAGTATTCGTGATGAAAGAGGAAACATCACAACAGACAAAGAAAAGATCCAAAAGACCATACGGGAAAACTTCAAAAATCTATACTCCACTACATTTGAAAACCTAAGAGAAATGGATGAATATCTGAAATCCTGGGAATCAACAAAACTTAATCAAGAAGAAATTAACAGTTTAAACAGATCCATAATATTTGAGGAAATTGAATATGTAATTAAGACCCTCCCAACTAAAAAAAGCCCCAGTCCAGATGGCTTCACAGCAGAATTCTATAAAACATTTAAAGAGGTCCTACAACCATTGCTACTCAAACAGTTTAGGATACAAATGGAAGGAATTCTCCCAAACTCCTTCTATGAAGCCAGCATCACTCTAATATCAAAACCAGGCAAAGATGCAAGCAAAAAAGAAAGCTATAAGTGAGGCATGGTGGTGCATGACTTTAATCCTAGCACTTAGGGGGCAGAAGCAGGCAGATCTTTGTGAGTTCAAGGTCAGCCTGGTCTACAGAGTGAGTTCCAGGACAGCTGGGTGCTATAGGGAGAGCTTGTCTCAAAAAGACCAAAAAAGAAAAGAAAAGAAATCTATATACCCATCTCACTAATGAACATAGATGCAAAAATTCTCAACAAAATACTTGCAGATTGCATAAAGTTCCACATCAAAAAGAGTATCCATCATGATCAACTTGGATTCATACCAGAGATGCAGGGATGGTTCAACATATGTAAATCAATAAATATCATAAAACACATAAATGGACTGAAAGACAAAAACCACACAATCATCTCAATTGATGCAGAAAAGCCTTTGACAAAATCCAGCATCCTTTAATGTTTAAAGTCCTAGAGGGAATAGGAGTGAAAGGAACATTCCTCAAGATGATCAAAGCCATGAATAGCAAACCCACTGCCAACATCATCCTAAATGGAGAAAAACTAG
This sequence comes from Rhizomys pruinosus, assembly GCA_009823505.1. Taxonomy (NCBI): domain Eukaryota; kingdom Metazoa; phylum Chordata; class Mammalia; order Rodentia; family Spalacidae; genus Rhizomys; species Rhizomys pruinosus. Next base: position 628,498 of record VZQC01007756.1, on the reverse strand, counting down.
AACCACTTTGAGTCTTTTAAGGGTTCTCCACACTGCTTTCCATAGTGGTTGTATGAGTTTACATTCCCACCAGCAGTGTATGAGTGTTCCCCTTTCCCCACAACCTGTCCAGCACTTGGTATCATTGGTTTTCTTGATCCTAGCAAGTCTGACTGGAGTGAGATGATATCTTAAAGGCGTTTTAATTTGTATTTCCTTATTTATTAGGAATGTTGAACATTTTTTTTATTTCTGTATGTGTATGAATGTACTGTCTGCATGCAAGTTTGTGCACCCGTGTCGTGCAATGCCGCGGAGGTCAGAAGAGGGTGTCAGATTCCCCTGGAACTGGAGTTCTCCTGGAGTTGGAGTTTCAGACGGTTCTCTGCCGCCATGTGGGTGCTGGGGACTGAAGCCGGGTCCTCTGTAAGAGTGGTCGGCGCTCTTAACCGCTAGGCTATCTCTCTAGCCCAGGAATGTTGAACATTTTTAAGATGTTTCTTAGCCATATCTAATTCCTCTCCTGTGAAGTCTCTGTTAAGCTCTTTGCTCCATCTTTTGAGTGAGTCATTTGTTTTCTTTCTTCTTTGTTTTTTGAGTCCTTTACAAATTCTGGAAATCAATGTTTTGTCAGATGTATCAGTGGCGAAGGTTTCCTCCCATTCTGTGGGTTTTCTCTTCACTTCCTTTTGCTGTGTAGAAGCTTCTGAGTTTAATGAGGTCCCATTTGTCAATTGTTGATCTTATTTCCTGTGCAGCTGCTGTCTGATTTAGGAAATCTTTTCCTATGCCTATGCTTGTAGGCTGCTGCCAGATATTTCTTCTATCACTTTCAGAGTTTTAGGTTTCATGTTGAGGTCTGTGATCCATTTGGAGTTGACTTTTGTACAAGGCGAGAGGTAAGGGTTTAACTTTATTCTTCAAGTGGTGATCCAGTTTTGCCAACACCACTTGCTGAAGATGCTGTCTTTCCTCCATTGTGTCTTCTTGGCCCCTTGTCAAATATGAGATGGCAGAAATTGTATGGGCTCAAGTTTGGATCTTCAGTTTTGTTCCGTTGGTCAACAGGTCTGTTTTTCTGCCAGTACCAAGCTGTTTTTATGACTATAGCCCTGTAGTATAGTTTGAAGTCTGGTATAGAGATCACCCCTGTATTGCTCTTTTCACTCAGGGTTGCTTTGGCTATTTGGGGTCTTTCGTTTTTCTAAATGAAATTAAGGGTTTTTTCCAAGCCTGTGAAGAAACTCTTGGGGATTTTAATTGGGATTGAGTTGAATCCGTACATTAGTTTGGGTAGAATGGACATTTTACTATATTAATTTTTCCAATCCATGAGCATGGGAGGTTTTTCCATCTTCTGATGTCTTCTTCAATTTCCTCCTTCAGGGGTTTAAAAATTTTTTTGTTTAAAAAGATCTTTGGTGTCTTTGGTTAGGTTTGTTCCTTGGTATTTTTTTTTTTTGAGGCTATTGTGAGTGGGAAGGTCTCCTTCTATTCCTTCTTCAGTTGCTTGCTGTTGGTGTAAAGAAAGGCAACTGATTTTTCTAGGTTAATTTTGTATCCTGCCACTTTACTGAAATTCTTAACCACTTCTAGGAGTTTTCTGGTGGAGTTTTTAGCATCCCTTAAGTAAACAATCATATCATCAGCAAATAAGGATAGCTTGACTTCCTCTTTTCCAATTAGTACTCCTTTAATTTCCTTTTCTTGCCTTATTGCCCTAGCAAGTGTTTCAAACACTATATTGAAGAGGAGTGAGGACAGGGGGCAGCCTTGCCAAGTTCCTACATTTAAGGGGAATGCTTCTGTCTTTTCTCCATTTAGGATGATGTTGGGTGTGGGTTTCCTGTACATGGCTTTGATTACATTGAGGAATGATCCCTCCAATCCAATTCCCTCTAAGGCCTTTAAGCATGAAGATATGCTGGATTTTGTCAAAGGCTTTATCTGGGTCAACTGAGATGATCATGTTCTTTTTGTGCTTCAGTCCATTCGTGTGTTTTATTATATTTATTGATTTTCATATGTTGAACCAGCCCTGCATCTCTGGCATGAATCCAACTTGGTCATGATGGATGATCTTTTCGATGTGGGTCTGTATGCAGTTTGCAAGTATTTTGTTGAGAATTTTTGCATCTGTGTTCATTAATGAGATGGGTCTATATTCTCATTTTTGGTTGTATCTTTGCCTGGTTTTAGTATTAGAGTGATGCTGGCTTTACAGAAGGAATTTGGAATATTTCCTTCTGCTTGAATCCTTCTGATCAACTGAAGTAATAATGGTTTTAAGTCTTTTTGAAATGTTTTATTGAATTCTGCCATGAAACCATCTGAGCATGTGCTTTTTTTAGTTGGGAGGTTTCTTATTACATTTTCAATTTTTTCATATATTATGGGTCTGTTTAAGTGGTCGATCTCTTCTTGGTTAAGCTTTTGTGATCCCCAGGATTTCAGATATTCATCCATTTCTTCTAGGTTTTCAAAGTTAGTACAGTATATGTTTTTAAAGTATTCCCCCACGGGGCTGGAGAGATGGCCTAGTGGTTAAGAGTGCCGACTGCTCTTACAGAGGACCCGGGTTCAATCCCCAGCACCCAATGGCGGTTGAGAACCGTCTGAAACTCCAATTCCAGGAGAACCCCAGTTCCAGGGGAATCCGACACCCTCTTCTGACCTCCGCGACATTGCATGACACGGGTGCACAAACTTGCATGCAGACAGTACATTCATACACATACAGAAATAAATAAAATTAATAAAAAAATAAATAAAAAAAAACGAAAAAAAAATAAAGTATTTCCCCATGATTGTCTGGATCTTTTCATTGTCTGTTGTGATATTTCCCCTTTAATCATGTATTCTATTGATTTGGAGTTGCTCTTTCTTTCTTTTGGTTAACTGGGCTAGAGGTCTGTCTATCTTGTTTATTCTCTCAAAGAACCCACTTTTGGATTCATTGATTTTTTTGTATTGGTTTCATTTCATTGATTTCTGCTCTGATTTTATTTCTCCCCAAATGTTGTGTTTAGGGTTCATCTGTTGTTGACTCTCAAGTGTTTTTAGCTGCAGCATTACATCGTTCACTGTGCTCTTTCTGTTTTTCTAAGGTAGGCACCTAGGTCTATAAACTTCCCTCTTAGGACTGCTGTTAAATTATCCCATAGCTTTTGTTGTGTTGTATTATCATTGTCATTCATTTCCAGGAGTGCTTTTGTTTCTTTCTTTATCTCTTCCTTGACCCATTCATTATTCAACAGTGTTTTGTTTAGTCTCCATGTGTTGTTGTAGATAGTAGGGCTTATCCTGGTGTTGATATAGAGGTTTATTGCACTGTGGTCTGATAGAATGCATGAAATTATTTCAATCTTTTTGTATATGTTGAGTTTTTTTTTTTCTGTGACCCAGTATGTGTTCGATTTTGGAGAATGTTCCATGGGGTGCTGAGTAGAAAGTGCATTCTCTGGTATTTGGGAGGAATATTTGGTAAATGTCTGTGAGGTCCATTTGGTGTATTGTATCATTCCATTCAGATGTAGCTCTGTTTATTCCTTGTCCAACTGACCCATCCAAAGGCCTCAGTGGGGTATTGAAGTACCCTACTATGAGTCTTCTGGGGTTAATCTGTGCCTTGAGGTCCTGGAGAATTAATTGTCTTTGTAAAAAGATAGGTGCACCAGAGTTTGGTGCATATATATTCATGATTGTGAAATCTTCATGGTCAATTTTTCCTTTCATAAAGATGTAATGGCCTTCTTTGTCTCTTCTGATTTCTTTTACTTGAAGTCTATTTTGTCTGATATCAAAATAGCAACTCCTAGCCGGGCGTGGTGGTGCACGCCTTTAGTCCTAGCACTTGGGAGGCAGAGGCAGGCAGATCTTTGTGAGTTCAAGGCCAGCTTGGTCTACAGAGTGAGTTCCAGGACAGTTGGGGCTACAGGGAGACCCTGTCTCAAAAAGACCAAAAAAAAAAAAAAAAGCAACTCCTGCTTTTTTTTTGGTACCATTTTCTTGGAATATTTTTTTCCATCCCTTCACCTTAAGTTGGTGCCTATTCTTGAGAGTGAGATGGGTTTCTTGTAGAGAGCATATACATGGGTTCCGTTTCCTAATACATTCTCCCTGTCTGTGTATTTTGATTGGGGAGTTTAGTCCATTAATATTCAAGGTTATAATTGAAAGATGTTTGCTTCCTTTCACCCTATTATCCATTTGCATTTTTGGTCTAGGTTTCTACTTCTGCAGTTATGCTTTTATTAATTTCTCCTTCTAGGTGCCTGGGGATAGTTGCTCCTTTCTTCTGTCCTTTAAATTGCTTCAAGTATTTTCTGAAGAGCTGGTTTTCCGGACATGTATTCTATCATCTTGTTTATGTCATGGAAGATTTTTCTCTCTCTTTCAACTATAATTGACATTTTTGCTGGGTATAGTAACTGGGGTTGGCATCTATAGTCCTTTAACACTGGGAATGCTTTTCTCCACATTCTTCTTGCTTTCATAGTTTGCACTTAGAAGTCAGTTGTAATTCTGATGGGTTTTCCCTTATATGTAACTTGTTTTTCTCTTGTGGCTTTGAGAATTTTGTCTTTGTTTTGGGCCTCTAGCATTTTAACTATGATATGGCATGGGGAGTTTCTTTTCTGATCTTGTCTGTTTGGAATTCTATACAAATACAAGTGTACTCTACCACAGGGTTGGTAGAGCTTGGTGTCGAATTATCCTGCACGTTTCCCATGTTGTCCCTTAATCATGTCCCTGGCATGTGGGTTTCCCTTTGCCTGTATTTGATGCAAATCCCAAATGCCTCTTTGTAGAGTGTTATACACCTGCAGCATTATACTTACCTTGTCTATTGGACAGACTTAACCTGTGCTCAGAAGCAGCAGCTGAGTCGATGGTTTGAGCAGCACCTGAGGTATTTCCAGAAGAAGCAGATGATCATAAATAAATCTCTTTCTTCCCCATATTAAATGAGTTGGCAGGTGCTCGCATTTTCTCTACCTTTCACCCAACTCCCAGAGTCTGTGCCATTTGACTCTGTGCCTACTCACTTCTTCCTTGGTCAGGATCTTTGAACCCCACTGGAGGTTCCTACACCTCTTCACTGTGTTGATGGCTTGCTTCACTTGCCTCCTTCAGATGCCTTTGTGTTTTGTTTTTCTCCTTGTTTATGGAGTGTTGACTTGTCTAGGTTTCAGGCTTTCAATTTTGTTTATATATTGGAAGTCTAATTCACTCTTCCCTTTCTGTTCTGAAGGTTCTCCAAAAAATCGGGTAGGGAACAACCCAGTAAGTATCCTGCTGAGCACTATGCTCACTTTGCTTCTTGCCAGCCAGTTTCTCTAGGTTGTTTCTAGGGCTTGGTGATGAGGGACTAGAGGTGTCTCAGGTTCACTGCTCCATTTATTGCCTTGCCTTCTGCCCCAGAATCACTATTGTGGCTGTTGTTGCTTTTGGACCCTCCCTCAGCAATAATTCCTGTTGGGTGGGGGAGGAAATGCCCCTCTTAGCTGCTGCGCCCAAGTACTCTGTTTCAGGTGGTCCTGGGAAATCCTCCGATCTAAGCTCTGTGACTCAAGTCTCACAGTGGCAACAGGCCCACATTTAATACCAGCTAGCATGGTGACTCCACCCCAACAGGCACACAAGACAATGATACAATTATCCAACAATCCAATGATACAATTATCCAACAATCTAGTGATATAATTATCCAACCATCCCCCTGGCTGAAGTACCAGGCTCCTAGCTGTGCTTCAGGTGGTCCTGGGAAATCCCCGACCTAAGGTCTGTGCACTCCTGTTCTTTTCCTTTGGTTAACTATATTAAAGGTCTATTTTGTTCACTTTAAAAAATGAACAAAATAGACCTTAAAATAATTAATTCTTTGTATTTTCTTGGTTTCTATTTCATTATTTTCTGTACTTATTTTTGTTATTTCTTATCATCTGCTGGATTTGGGTTTCATTTTTTGTCTTTCCAGAGTCTTGAGTTGCCATGTTAAGTCATTTATTTGTCCTATTGCTGATTTTTTGATGTAGGCAGTTAGAGCTATGAACTTCCTTCTTAGGACTCATTTTAAAGTGTCCCAGAGTTTCTCTTCTGTTGTATTACCTTTTTCATTTAATTCCAGGAATACTTTTATTTCTTTTATTGGTCAATTGTTCCTTTGATAAGAATGTAGTGACTATCTTTATCTCCTCTAATTAGTTTTAGTTTGAAGTCTGTACTGGATACCTTTAGTGTAAACTTAACGCAACTGGGTTGAAGGAGCCTTAACTGGGGAATTCCTTCCATTGGACTGGCCTGTGGCCATGTCTGTGGGGCAGTTTTTTGATTGTTGAGTGATGTGGGAGGGCCCAGCCTACGGTTGGTGGTGCTACCCCTGGGCAGGTTGTTGTATATTGTATAATAAAGCAGGCTAAGCATGCACCAGGGGAGCAAGCCACTAAGCAGTGTTCCATGGCCTGTGCTTCAGCTTATACCTCCAGGTTCCTACCCTGAGTTTCTACCTTGGGCTCCCTAAGCAATGAACTGAACTGTGACTTGGGAGATGTAAGCTAAATAAATCCTTTCCTCCCCAAGTCGGTATTGGTCAGAGTGTTTTGTCACAGTAACTAAAAGCAAATCAGAACAAAAATTGGTACAAGAGAATGGGATATTGCTGTAACAGGCCTGACCTTGGTGTTTTGTGGAGGATTGTGGAAGCATTTAGAACTTTGGGCTGGAAAAGCTATTGAGTGCTTAGAGTTTGTTGCTGTAGAACTTGAAACAGTTGTGCTGAGTTATAGATGATGGAGGCCTCATTTGTGAAGTTTCAAAGGGAAGCAGAAACCATCAGGGGTGTTTGTATAATATTTTGAATTGAGAATCTGTGGGTTCTGGTCACCTGGGGCTGAGGAATGAGCTATGATTAAGAAGAGACCAGAGGCTGGGCATTGTGGCACACACCTGTAATCCCAGCACTTGGGAGGCAGAGCCAGCCGGATCTCTGTGAAGTTCAAAGCCAACCTGCTCCACATAGTGAGTTCCAGGAAGGCTGGGGCTACACGAAGATCCTGTCTCAAAGAGACAAAAGAAGAAGAAGAAGAAGAAGAAGAAGAAGAAGAAGAAGAAGAAGAAGGAGGAGGAGGAGGAGGAGGAGGAGGAGGAGGAGGAGGAGGAACCAGAAAATGAAGTGAAGCCATTGTTTTATGGGGCAATTGATGCTGGTTAGCTGGGGCTGAAAAATCAGCTGCAGACCCCCACCCCCACCCCCCCAAAAAAACAGCTGTAAGTAACAAGAAATGTTACTTGCAGTGGTGTTGAAATCTTCTGGGAAGAATTTCCTCAGAGTCAGCACAAAGAAGCTGTGGTCCAGAGAGAGACCAAGTTTCCATCTCAAGCTGGAAGCAAGGCTTGGTAACGAGTCTTCTCTGTGGGCCTGGTGTTGAAAATGTGAAGGAATTACAGACAGCATCTGAAGCTTGGCACTGTGAGAGGCCAGGAAAGTCCATAGGTTCTAGTGAAGACCCCAGAACTGCAGGAGTCATGAAGAGACTGGGTCTTTGCATCAGGAGATGTTAGAAGAGAACATTAGTGAAGGTGCAGCCTCAGTTTCAGTAGAGACTGGGTTTTTGGAGATGCCAGGACCATGGGATGACCACCAAGAGCAGCAGCAGGTGTAGAATGAAGCTGGCTTGGGCTTGCAAGATGAGCTGTTTGTTCCATGGTGGGCGGTCAGAGAAGTGGAGCTGCCAAAACCCTTTAGAGTCCAGAAGATCATGAGTGAATCACCAGATTTCCAGCCTTGAGCTGGACTTGAGTTTTGCTTAGGCGTGCCTGATTATTTGCTTTGAAATAGGACAGTGCTTGTTCCGTATTTTACAGGAGCCTACAGTTAAGAGACTTTTAAAACAGACTGTGAACTTTTAAGTGTTTGTATTTTTTAAGGACTGTGGAGCTTTTAAGGTTGTACAGTCTTATGTTGTGATATTAACATCATACCTTGGGGACAAGAAATGGAAAGCTTATGGATTAATAGTGATGTGTTTTGTGTGTCAATTTGACAGGGGTTCAATTGTGTGGATAGCTTTGGTATCATCTTGATGTACCTGGGTTGAAGGAGCCTTAATTGGGAAACTGCTTCCATCAAATTGGCCTGTGGCCGTGTCTGTGGGGCATTTTCTTGATTTTCTTTTGTTTTGACTTGGTCTTTTTGAGACAAGGTCTCCCTGTAGCCCCAGCTGGCTTGGAACTTGCTATGTAGACCAGGCTGGCTTTGAACTCACAGAAATGCACCTGCCTCTGCCTCTGCCTCCTGAGTGCTGGGATTAAAAGCATGCACCACCATGCCTGGCTCATTTTCTTGATTGTTGAGTGATGTGGGAGGGCCCAGCCCACTGTTGGTGGTGCTACCGCTGGACAGATTGTGTATTGTATAAGAAATCAGGCTGAGCATGGACCAGAGGAGCAAGCGAGTAAGCAGCATTCATCCATGGACTGTGCTTTAGCTCCTGCTTCCAGGTTCCTGCCCTGAGTTTCCACCTTGTGATGAACTGTTCCTGCCCTGAGTTTCTACCCTAAGTGATGAACTGTGACCCAGTATATGTAAAGCCAAATAAACCTTTTTCTCCCTAAGTTGGTTTTGGTCAGAGTGCTTTGTCATAGAAATTGAAAGCAAACTAGAACAGAGTCTATTTGGGTAGGTATTAAGACTTGTAACTCCTGCTTGCTTCTTAGTGCCATTTTCTTGGATTTGTTTTTCAGCTTTTTACTTTAAGGTAGTGCCTGTCCTTGGAGGCAAGGTGGGTTTCTTGCAGAAAACAAAAAGATGGAATTTTGTTTCTTAATCCATTCAACTAACCTGTGTCTTTTGACTGAGGAGTTCAGTCCACTGGTATTTAAAGTTATTAAAGATGTGTATTGGTTCCTGTCATTTTATTTTCTGTTTGTGTTCATGGTGTAACTTTGTATTTCCACAGTTATACCTTCATTTAGTTTCTTTCTGGTGCCCCTTGAGTATAGTTGTTCCTTTCTTCAGCTCTCTGTATTGATTCAAGTATTATCTGAAGGGCTGGTGTTGTGGAACATGAGTTATTTTAGCCTATTCATGTTGTGGAAGATTTTTCTTTCCCCTTCAACTACAATAGACATTTTCTTTTTTGAATAAATAATTTTTATTGATGTTTTATGTATGTCATACATCATTTTTCATTTCTGTTCAGGCATATTCCCCTATCCCTTCCCCCCACCCCACCCCAATCCATCCCAGATCATATATTCTGTCATAACTGCCCTGCATCTTTCTCTCAGTCCTATTTTATGCTTAGGAACTCACATTTTCCTCCATTAATTTCATATTATTCTAAAATATGGATACATATTCTCCACCCATATACAGTAATTACAGAGTCTGAAAATAATTGGTGGGTGGATTCTAGAGCCCATTGAGGGATTCACATTATAAAAACCGAGTTGCTTTCAGATAAACCAAAACTATAACCATACTGTCATTCAGCTTGCCTTTCACCTGGGGGTTTGGTGTTAGCATCCACAAATGAGGGAAACCATTCTCCGTTTGTCTTTCTGGGACTGTGTGACCTCACTCAGCATAATAGCTTCGAGCTCCATCCATTTACCTGCAAAGTTCATAATGCCATCCCTCTTTATTGCTGAATAGTACTCCATAAAATAGACATTTTCAATGGGCAAAGTATTCTGGGTTGGCATCTGTGGTCATTTAGATCTGGGAATACTTTGGCCCAGGATCTTCTGACTTTCATAGTTTGCATTAAAAAGTCAGCTGTGATTCTAAGGAGTTTTCTTTATGTGACTTGTTTTACTTTTGCAGCTTTCAGTATTCTCTCTTTGCTCTGTAGGCTTAGTGTTTTTACTATGAAATGGCCTGGGGAGTTTCTTTTCTGGTCCTGTATATTTGGTGTTCTATGTGCTTCTTGTGTTTGTATGGATATGTCTTTTCTTAATTTTGGGGAAATTTTCTTCTTCCATCATGATGAAGATCTTGTCAATACCATTGTCCTGAGATTCTTCTCCTTCCTCTATGCTTATGCTATATAAATTTGGTATTTTCATTATGTCCCATGTTTCCCTCATATTCCATTCCTGTGGTTTTATTTTTTTCTTTTTTTCCATAATCTTTGCTTGAGCAATCTAATTCTTCATCTTTATAGTCCAGTCTTGATATCGTTTTCCATTTCGTTCATTCTATTGACAAGGTTTTCTGTTGTTATTTCCAATGGGCTTATTTCTATCTCTTTTGGAATTCAGTCACAAGTTTATCCCAATCTTCTTTTAGTTCTTTGATTGTGTGTGTGTGTTTCCTTTAAATTCATTGAATTCTTTTATCATGTTTATGATTATTCTTTTAAATTCTGTGTCTTTGTTTATCTCTAATGGATTCTCCTTGTAGAATTCTTCTATAGAGATGGTGGAGTTTGGTGGAAACATATTACTTGGGTTTTTCATATTATTATATTTGTGATTCTGGCATGTGGGTTTCTTTAGTTGTTTGTGATTTTGGAATGAAACTCAAGCCTTCCTTTGTTGAACTGAAGTCTTGATGTGCCTTGGTGAATGTGAACTTCCTTGTTAAAGATTCCTTGTGAACTTGGAATTCCTTGTTAAGGATTTTTGTCTTTTTAAGTTTATCTGTCTTTTTCCTAAAACAGGGAGATGTCTTTGTCTGATGCTGCTATCCTTTATAGTTTAAAGATTAGCCAAACACTTAAACTGAAATGTTAAACCACCTGTTAACTCAATAACTCTTAAGAATTAAAATCACAGGGAGAAAAAAAAAAAAAAAAGAATTAAAATCAGCCTCTATAAAGAAAGTGTTTCCTAAAGATAGGGAGGAACCCAGCCAGACACCTAACACTTTATTACATTTGATCATGCTATCTGCTGTGTTTGCATGTTTCTTGAAAAAAAACCTACAGGAAAACAAAATTTGTTCTTAAAGAGGTTTGGGCTACACTGACCAGGCATGGTCTTTTTTTTTTTTTTAATTTTTTTTTCAATTTATTTTATTTATTTTTCTATGTGTATGAATGTACTGTCTGCATGCAGGTTTGTGCACCCGTGTCATGCAATGCTGCAGAGGTCAGAAGAGGGTGTCAGATTCCCCTGGAACTGGAGTTCTCCTGGAATTGGAGGCATGGTCTTTTACAGCTATAAAAGATGGACACATACTGGCCTTAAATTCAGCAACTAACATCTATGGTTTGTCCATATGACACTACTTGCTGATGCTTGGCCTCCTGTGGGTACAATGATAGTTGGGTCAACTGCTGGTCCTTTTTCTGATACTTTATTGAACACAGCTTCCAGGTCTGTGTTATTTCCTCTGAGCTATGTACTCCTGTCTGACCCTTATAAATGTGATATAATGGTGCCTTGAGGAGAGGACACAACCTTAGTCCTTCCTTCCCATTCCCTGTTGTAATAATTCTCCCTACAGCACATAGGCAATCTCTTCAATTATATTTTTTAAAAAAACAAGTTTTATTGAATATGTTTCCAAATCAAATAATAACATTAAAACTATATACACATAGTTGTCATTGAAGCTAATTAATATTTCTAAAGTTTCCTTAAATATTACATTATCAAATATCAGACTATTGTTCCTTAAAGAATTACAGAGGTAAGTTCTGAGGTCTCTGGTCACAAAATCTTAATAATCAATCAATCAATCAATCACTATATAACTTTCTTTTTGGTGAAAGCATTTAAAATCAACCCTCTTAGAATGATTTAAGTATATACTACAAAATTATTATGGCTACAATAGTGCATTTAATTCGAGATTTCCTGCTTCTACTGTATAAAGCCATCCCCATGTCGCCTTGGTTTATATATGCTTTGTTATAAAAACACCATATCCTTATTCAGTACATTGCTACTTCATTAACATCAAATTCACAGCTAAGAGCTTGTGTTTTATGCTTTGAGCAAAGCTTATAAAATGATGCATTTTTTACATTCTTTTAAATGTTTTAATATGCCTTAAGCATTTTTATGCACCCAATCCATTGAAATGTATACATATAAGTTGAATGCTGTTAAATAGTAAGGTATTTCTGTGACTCTGTGAATTATTGCTTGCAGCTAGTTAAATTTTAAGTGTATGTTTTTAGTGACTCATGTTTAAATTATTTGAATCTCAGCAGCAATTTCCACTCCTGGATTATCAGGGAGATGAGGAATCTTGCATGTTGCCCACGCCTCCTGTGGACATTTGTTGGTCCTATTTAACTCTTTTTATATATTTTTTCTTATTTCACAATTTTCCCTGTTGCTTGGTTTATCCACCAACCTGAGGGAAGGAAATTCCCATAGAGGACCCCAGCTAGGAGGCTGGGCCTGAGAGCACTTGGCCCCCTATATAATCTCCTCTAATTTCAACATCCAGATATATTAGACCAAAGTAAGGTGTTGAAATGGTGGCTTCTTCCTAGACCTTGTGTTATTTCAGAAGTCTGATATTGTAACTCTAAGTTATTCCTCATTATATCTTCCTCTCCACTGAGTTTTGTGTCACCTGCCCATAATTCAAGGGCCATTATTATTCAGTGATGCATGTTGTATGTAATGTTAGTGTGGTGGTTTGAATGAGTGTCCCCCATAGGCTTTAAGTATTCAGACATTTTGTCTCCAGTTGGTGGCACTGTTCTTGGAGGTCTTAGAAGGTGTGGCCATGCTGGAGGAAGTACGTTATTGGGGGCAGGCTTAGTGAGTTTAACAAGCCTTGCAGTCTCCAGTCTCTCTATCTCTCTGCTTCCTGTGCTCATTGCGAGATGTGACCCTCGGCTTGCTTAGAGACCAAGACAACAGCTCCAGAGAAAGTAGACTGTTTTGCTTCTCATCCACCTGTGCCCCTTTTCTAAGCGTAGGGAACAATCTGTGGAAGAGGGGGTGAGGTAGAATGTAAGGGCTGCGATTGGGATGAATGGTGAAACTACAGCAATATAGTCTGGACACTCATTTGATCAACTTGATTGAACATACAAGCCCTCCCCAGCTGGATGGTGGGACCCATGGGCTGTGTGGGTTTGGGCACAACTGCCTCCAAATTGGTTTTACATGAAGGATGCTTGTACTCATAAATTATTACTTAAATGTTAAAAAAATGAAAAAAAAAACTGAAAGATGCAGGACAGGTATGGCAGAATGCATGATCTGGGATGGGGGGGTGGGGTGGCGGGAAGGGAAAGGGAAATATGCCTGAACTGAATTGGAAAATGATGTATGAAATACATAAAGCATCAATAAAAAATGAAAATTAAAAAAAAAGAACATGGCAAAATAATACAATATCGAGAACTGAGGGGGATCAGGAGGGCCTTTGGGAAAGAAATCAGGAATAAGGAAACTGCAAAAGTAGCATTTCCATTTAATATTTGCCTTCACATCTCCCACTTGGATGGAACTTTGACCCATAACCAAGGGAATATGCAATAATTGTAAGTGCAATGGCAAAGCTGTAGTGGGTGGAGCATCAAAGGATGCCAGGGAAAGGTGAGACTCAGGTGGTCACTGATCCAATGGCCTAGCACCTCCTGGGAGCTTGTTAGGAAGGTAAATGCTTAGCTGCCACAGGCCAACGGGTTCAAGAAATCTCAGTATGAGCCTAGTACTCTCTCAACAAGTCTTCCAGGTAAATCAGACCAATGAATGTGAAGTATCTTGCTAGGGAAAGCACAAAATGGAAGACACAAAAGGGAAAGGCAGCAAAACGTCAATTCATGCTCTAATGCATTGCTTTGCCTGAACAATTTCAAATCACAATTGAAAAAATTCCAACTGAAATGAAATCATAAAATGCTAGCAGGGTAGATTTTACCTGACAGCTCATAAACATCAGTAGCCACTAATCCTTCTGCAAGGAGCAAAGGCCACTCGCTGGCTTTTCTGGGTGCTGTGAGCCAGCAGTCATTTCGTCCATTATATGAACCATAACCAGGGTATACTACATATAATTCTAGTTCACCTCTGTAGCAGTAAATGGAAAAACTATTTGCTTGGAAGCAGGGAAAATATCATCTCGAATTGGTGCAATTATCTCCTCCCCACACTCCCAACCCCCACTTCACTGCAGTATTCTTGGTGGTTCATTTAAGCTCTACCTAATAATTTATATTTACGGATCTGATTTCTGTATTTACACTGCTACATTTTAGATGAGAAAGGACAAGAACTTAGCTGTCAAATGGCACGTGCAAATTAAGCTAACCAAATATAACCTTGTCGTGTAATCACGTGACAAAAATTGCCTTGTTAATAATTTAACTAGCATGAGTTTGCTTAAAATATCTATACATCCACTTTGTAATATAATCGATACAAATCAAGAAAAGCCCCCTTTTATTTGTAGCAGCCAATCATGTGTGGATGGCTAAGTTACTAAGCTTTCTGCTCTGAGCACACTCAGTTATCACCTCACAGAACTTGGAAAACAACTCTATGATACTCATTTCACAGCTATGAAAATGGAGGCCCAGAGGCTCACAGAAAACAGCATTCTTCATGAGCCATCTGCCGTCTTCCTCACCACACACAGGCTCAAGCCTATGGCAACACAAATAATCACACAAATAGTCCCCCTAAGGGTAAGAAAGGAAATAGACTGCTTTACTTCCATTAGGGAACAGTAACTCTGGTAGAGGGATTCCTTTCCTTTTGCTGTTATAAAAATAAGATGTTGAGAAAAGCATCTTAAGGATTCATTTTAGCTCACAGCTCAAGGTACCCTGTCATGGTAGGGGAGTCAGGGCATCAGGAGCTTGAAACATTTGGTCACACTGGATCCAGTGGGAAACAGCAAGTGAGTGCTTCCTTGCTAGCTAGTGCTCAGCCCACTGTCTACATTTCATGCAGCCCAGGATACTAGTCAGGTGATGGTGCAACCCACAATGGGTATGTCTTCCCACCTCAATTATTCTAATCACAGCAGCCCACCATGGCCACACCAGAGGCTCATCTCCCAAATGGTTCTAAAGTCTATCCAAATTGACAATACTAACCATCACAGGAAATATACATTGAAAAATACTTATTTTTCACCCACCCTCATTACTACAATAGATTCTTTAAATTGGAATTCTACAAAGACCATTTCATTTACAGACTGAGCTCCTGAGTTCCTGCAGGTAAAAGATGTACCTTTTGGAATTCTGTGTTCTTAGTTATGATGCAGAATGGACATAAACATGACCCAAATGTTAGCAAGTGAATTCATGGGAATACTAAATGCTAATATGTAACTCCAGTTTGAACCCTCCTTATCTTCTAATACTTAGCCTGAAACACATCAACAAGTTCTCATTCTAAATAGTGCTATTTCCATAGACAAAACTCAGATTAAAACACGAGAGAAGATCCAAAATGAATTTCAAGTTATATATGAAAACCATCGAGGCAGAGACTTTTTGATCACTAGACAAACTTAAGTATAATCTAGACAAAAGCAACTCTGGGTATTCAACAAGGAGTCTTTAATGGAAGCAGTGAGAGGATACATCAAACTGTTGATCTTCTCACGGAGTTCACTTGACAGTTAATTTCAAGACTTGTCTGTCCCCAGAATACTATTTCTCTGTAACACTTGCACATAAATTAACTTTCAGTTTCCAGTTATAATGCTTTCTCAAAATACTTTATCCTACATCCAATAAATAGCACTTGTGATGAGAAAATATCCATGATTATTTCAGTATACAGTTTAAAGATAGGTAACTAACAGATGAGAAAAATGTTGCCTTTAGTGAAGACTGAAGAAACAATTTATAACTAAAGATACTCTGAAAAGTTTCAGAACCTGTTAACTGCCCACTTTATTTAAAAAGTACAAATATTTTGACACACAGAACTTAAAGTTTTGGGGTTTTTAAGCTTCACAGAAAACTGATAGAATAAAAAATATATATATACCAAATTAGTAACTCCATGTATTAATTTAGCACTACGATATTAGGATAAATGAAAGGATTTAATAATATCAGCAAAAAAGAAGCCATTTCTGACATGCTGCTATAATTTAAAAAAAAAACAGTTTATGGACCAAACAATTTCGACAGCAAACTTAAGAGTTTGCTTACAACAAACAAAAAAACTGATGAACTGATGCAAACACTCCACATTTGAGAAAAAGTATACTTCTTGTGAATGCTAATACTCAACCAAATATAATCTTGTTTTACAAAGGGACCACTGTTTCCAATGTGGTTTGTGCAGGCTTTCAAAGTTTGGATTAGGCTGACTGGGGAATGCTCCTGGAGAGAAGATAGAATGGAATGGGGCAACATAAAGATAACTTGTCAATTTCCAGGGACAATGAGACCAGCTTTTTATCAACAGTTCCATATTAGAACAGAAATGAAAAGCAAAGCATTCTGAAAGTTACATCTATCAAAGCACATGTATCATTCTCATAGTGAGTTTAAATTTCTCTCAAGGTCAAGTTATGGCTTAGTCTTATGGAGGGCATTTCAGTTTACCTCTGAATTCTGAATTCTGTTCAGAGGTAAACTCAGACTATAGAGACTTTAGAAATAGTGGCTACTTTTTAAAGAAAAATAATTGCTTTTTATTATAACAAACAGACATAGTCAAAATATTTGACAAGGTAAAAGCATCACACTTTTTCTTATTCCTGAGAATAAGAACAGATTTCATTATTATTGAAAAGCTGTTTTTCAGAGGTTCGGACTTTTCTACATGAAGTAAACAGACAATACTGCATTTAATGGGAAAACTAAGGGACTGCTTCCTACTTACACAAATAAAAACAAAACACAAAACTTAAAATGATCTCTACCAAAGACAATGCAAAATGTGATTCAAAAGTTAATTAAAGGAGCATGGGTGCTGAACAAATAAATCAAGTATGATCACCCACTTAAAGTACCCATTCTGATGTTATGAGTGCAACTGCATTTGGGGAAGATAGTTTAATGTATGTCTCAGAAAAGAAAATAGTTATATATTTTCCTAACAAAATAGTGGTTATGAAGTCCAGCGCCACCAAGCAACCTTCATTCTGTCCCATACTGCTGAGAATGAATCAAAGGCAGGACGAACATCCAAGACGGTGAACTGGTAGTCCTTGTTGACCTCGCCGCCATCATAGTAATCAATCACATACCTCACTTCTGTGCCACAACGGTTGATGATCCAGTCATGCCTGTCAAAAGGCAATTCATACCTAGAATGAAAGCATATTGCCAGTGTTAAAATGCTGGCTTACAAAAATAGACTCAAAGATCAATGGAATAAAATTGAAGACCCAAACATGAGTATATACAATTTCAGCCATCTGATATTTGACAAAGGAGCCAAAAATACTCCATGGAGGAAAGGTGGTATCTTCAACAAATGGTGCTGGCAAAACTGGATCACCTTCTGTAGAAGAAGGAAATTAAACCCCTACCTTTCACCTTAGACAAAAGTCAATTCTTTTTTTTTTTTTTTTTGTCTTTTCGAGACAGGGTCTCCCTGGCTGTAGCTCCAGCTGTCCTGGAACTCACTCTGTAGACCAGGCTGGCCTTGAACTCACAAAGATCCGCCTGCCTCTGCCTCCCGAGTGCTAGGATTAAAGGCGTGTGCTACCACACCCGGCTAACCACAAAAGTCAATTCTAAATGGATTAAAGACCTCAGTGTGAAACCTGAAACTCTGAAAATGTTAGAAGAAAGCATTGGCAGTAACCTATAAGATATAGGTGTAAGAAAACACTTACTAAATCAGACAGCAGTTGCACAGGAATTACGGTCAACAATCAACAAGTGGGATCTCATTAAACTAAAAACTTTCTGAACAGCAAAATAAACAATCAAAGAAGTGAAGAGAAAACCCACGGAGTGGGAGGAAATCTTCCCTTGACACATCTGACAGAGGTTTAAACTCCAGAGTACAAAAATTACTCAAAAAACAGGACAAAGAAAACAATGACCCAATTAAAAGACGGGCTAAATATCTGAACAGGCTATCCAGAGCAAAAGTAAAGATGCTAAGAAACATCTTTAAAAGTGTTCAGCATCGTTAGAAATTAGAAAATGCAAATGAAAATCACTTTAATATTTCATCTTACCCCGGTAAGATGGCTATGATCAAGAAACAAATGAGACCAAATGCCTGAGAGGGTGAGAGCAGGGAAACACTCATTTACTATGAAAAGCATTGTGGACAACTCTTAAAAAATAAAAATGAACCTACCATTTTTTTTTTTTTTTATATATTTATATATGTATTACATATATGATATATATATATCTCTTACAGGAATTAATCATATATATATAATATATAATATTATATAAATAGTAATATATTATATCAGTTATATATAATTATTTAAATTGTTATATATTATTATATAAATATAAATAATAGTATTATATAGATATAGATATAGAACCTGTAAGAGAGATACATGCACACCAAACCATGTTTATTGCTGCTCGTTTCACAATAGCAAAGAGCTAGAAGACCCCAAGGTTCTCTCAACTGATGAGTGGATAATGAAAGCATGGTAGTACATTTCCACAATGGAGTTCTATGCAGCAGTGGAGAAGGATAACATCATGAAATTTGTAGGCAAATGGATAGAACTGGAAGCTGTTATACTAATAGAGGTAACACAATCTCAGAAAAGCAAATGACGCATTGTATCCCTCATTTGTAGTTCCTAACACCAAATCCTTATATGTAAATCAAAGTGGGTAATTGCTTAATAAAGATAATATCACATTGACCATTGTCGCTACGGATATAGCTTGAAGTATTTCCTCTGTTCTAAGATTTATGAGAACGAAAAAGTCTATTTTTTAAATACATTAAATTATACATCAACTCACTATGTAATTTAGGAATGTAAAATTATATTTTTTTACCTGTATATTAAACTGTGAATCCCCAAATATGTTTTGCTATTAACCTATAGTTTAATTTCAGACTTTGTAAATTTGCTATATATAAAGAGTATAAAACAAAGCTAAGAGTAGAATCATTAACATCAAAGGGTGGGATAAATGCTCCCAAAGCACAGAGTTGAAGTGTTGCTTAGAGTACTGAAGTACGGGGGTGGAGAGATGGCCTAGCGGTTAAGAGCACTGACTGCTCTTGCAGAGGACCTAGGTTCGATCCCCAGCACCCACATGGCGGCTGAGAACTATCTGTAACTCCAATTCCAGGAGAACTCCAGTTCCAGGGGAATCCGAGACCCTCTTCTGACCTCCGCGGCATTGCACGACATGGGTGCACAAACCTACATGCAGACAGTACATTCATACACATACAAAAATCCTAATAAATGAATAAATTTAAAAAAAAAGAATACTAGATTACAAGAAGACTGTGACATGCTTCAAGTAGAAAACACATTGTTATGTAAGCTTTGTTCAAAGCACAAAGTACAAGCTCTTAGCTGTGAGTTTGATGCTAATGAAGTAACAATATCCTCAAAAAAGGAATTGGTGTTTTTATAACAAAGCATACATAAAGCAAGGTTATATGGGGATGGCTTTATACAGTAGAAGCAGGAAATGAGAAATTATTGATAAAAGCTACAAAATTTTAGTTACAAAAAATGAATAAACTCTGAGAATCTAATGTACAACATGGTAGCCATAACAATTTTGTAGTGTATGCGTCAATCATTCTAAGAGGGTTGATTTTTAAATGTTTTCTCCAAAAAGAAAGAAAATGGTAACAAAGTTACATAGTGATTGATTGATTGCTGAATATTTTGTGACCAGAGACCTCAGAACATATCTTTAGTTCTTTAAGGAACAACAGTCTGATATTTGATAATATAATGTTTAAGGAAACTTTAGTAGTCATAATTAGCATAAATTGGAAATATGTGTATATAGTTTTAATATTATTTAAAAGCATTCAACAAAACTTGTTTAAAAAAATAATAAAATAAAATGCTGGCCTACACTTGGAATGGTCAAAGTAGAGGAAGATCGAGCAACAGCAAGTGCTCGCAGCCTTGCTCTCAGATGCAGATACCTAGCAGGGGAGGTAAGGCTTGGACAATCAGTCTACAGTGCTAAGAGAATATGCCGCCGAAGAACTTTGATCCTAGATTAGATCATCTGTCCACAAAGTAATAAGATCCATGGAAAGAGACCCAAGCCGGGGAGGCCAGGTGAAAGGCTGTGTAAGCTCAGTGTGTTAAGGAGCTCAATTATAAGACAAGGGGAGGAATGGGAGGTGAAAAATGAATGGACCCAAAGACAGCAGGAAGAGTAAGAAAGCAGATCTTAGGATTCAGAAGCCAGCTCTCGATTTAACTCTCTGAGCATGAAATAAGAAGCTAGCTACTCCATCCTAATAATCTGTCCATCCATGAATGAACTGGAGGAGATGAAGAAATCTAGGGCTGGAAAGAGTGTTTTAGAAGCTAGAACTAATTTTTGTAAAGACTCTAGTTTACATGGCAAAAGAATGTTGACCCTCAGGACAGCTGGGGCTACAGGGAGACCCAGTCTCGAAAAGACCAAAAAAAGAAAAAGAGGGGCTGGAGAGATAGCCTAGCGGTTAAGAGCGCCGACCGCTCTTACAGAGGACGCCGGTTCGATCCCCAGCACCCACATGGCGGCTAAGAACCGTCTGAAACTCCAATTCCAGGAGAACTCCAGTTCCAGGGGAATCCGATACCCTCTTCTGACCTCCGCGGCGTTGCACGACACGGGTGCGCAAAATTGCATGCAGACAGTAACATTGCATACACAACAGAAATAAATAAAATTAATAAAAAAAAAAAATTTAAAAAAAAAAAAAAAGAAGAAAAAGAAAAGTTGGACCATGACTTAGGAATGAAACAGAGTACTGCTTGATACTTACCCCATCCATGATCGAATTCTTGCTCTTGGTGAATACTGCCTTGCTTTCCCTCCAAATCTCACCAATGATGGGCCACAAGGACATTCACTGTAAAAGCCCCAAATAACAAAGTTCTATTAAATATTGTCTTTCTTTCACAAGAGAATAATGTCTGTCCTTGTTTCTTTTCTTTTCTTTCTTTCTTTTCTTTTCTTTTTCTTTCTTTTCTTTCTTCTTTCCTTCTTCCTTCCTTTCTTTTTCTTTCTCCCTTTCTTTCTTTTTCGCTTTTCTTTCTCTTTCTTTTCCTTTCTTCTTTCTTTCTTCTTTTTTCTTTCCTTCTCTTTCATCTTCTTTTCCTTCTTTCATCTTTCTTTCCTCTCTTCTGCTTTCTTTCTTTTTCTTTCTCTTCTTTTCTTTCTTCTTTCTCTTTCTTTCTTTCTTTCCTTTCTTTTTCTTTCTTTCTGTTTCTTCTTTTCTCTTCTTTCTCTTCTTTTCTTTTCTCTTTCTTTCTTTCTTTTTCATTTCTTTCCTTATTCTTCTTTTTTTTTCTTCCAGAATAGCTGTGAGTTAACTATGTGGTTGCTGGAAACTGAAACCAGGTCCTCTGCAAGAGTAACCAGTACTCTTACCACTATGAGTTATCTCTCCAATGATGTTTTTGAGTAATATTTCTTCTGGATTTATTTCCCATGATACATTTATGGAGAACAGTAACTTCTAAAAGAACTCATAGAAACTGCCCTACTTGTTGGAAGCATTCCTCTTTCTTTTTGGTTATTTACAGCTCTGTCAGATCCAAGTTCTCTCTAAGACATCTGCCTGGCTTTTGCATGAGCTCAACAAGTGAGGGCCTTATCATCTGGAACAAGAGCGCAGGCAATCTCAGAAACCAAAAACCAAAGTGTTAGATATTGTAATAGTCCCTTCTTTTCCTTTGCATAGAGCAGCGTAGGATTCTTACAATGAGGTAAGAATCCTAGAGGTAACCCAATCTGGGATCCATGGGCTCCATTTTCACAGATTCAACCAACTGCAGATTGACAACATTTGGAAAAAAACTCTATATCTGAATGCTGGAGATATAGTGCAGTTTGTACAGTACTTTTCTAACACGAATATATCTCTGGGTTCTGTCCCAGTAATAATGATCAGGTATCGTGTTAGGAAGGTAGAGGCAAGGAGGGATCAGAAGCTCAAGGTCATCCATAATTACATAGAGGCCAGTCTGGAGTCTAGTCAATACATAAAAACAAGCAAAAAAAAAAAAAAAAAAAAAAACCACCATCGTCACTACCAACCAAACCAAAATAACAACAAACCCCTGCATTAGTGTTGAGCATATACAGATTCCATTTCTTTTCCTTTTCATTAGTCCTTAAATAAAACAGAACAACAACTATTACATGTAAGATATTTCAGCATCCATGAATTTTGTTATCCTAAAATGGCCTGAAACTAATTCAACAAGAATACTGTAAGAGAACTATATTCTTCTTTCCTTTTAATCAATTAACAGACTTTATGAAGAAAAATGGAGGTTGAATTCTAAGGACTAGTTCTAAGTAGTGTTGGAGCTACTCCCCAAGTAAACCTAAACCTGAACAGTGGCAGGCTCCTAGTGAAGAGAATACACTCACTCTGCCCACAGACTTTGGTGAAGGCTCCTTAGGGGTCAGCGCTCTGCTGGCACCGGAGCACAGAGGACATATGAGACCGTGCCCTTGTGGAGCCACACTGTACAACATAACTCAAACTTGCTTCTCCACCCAACAGAGGAGGGAAGTCAGTTAAGACAGGTGCCCCCTGCCTTGTTTGCTGAAGCCACTGGTAAGACAGGCTTTGTTTCTGTTCCTGCTGTATAAGGGAGAAAAGATTTCTTTGTAGGACCCTTCTCAAGAGTCACAGGCAAAGTAAACAATCTATGTCGTTTTCTTCTGCAGGTATTAGTAGGAATTCTTAAAGGCCTACCTAATTTTGCCCCAAATCTACAAAATGACTGGAGGAATTGAAGCTGATCAACTGAAACTACCATTGCTCTCATGTCTGTTCTAAAATCACAATAGAATGAGCAAGTGACTTTAAATAGAGCGTATTTTTAACCTAGGTTACTACAGTATTTGCAGCTCCCTGTTAGCCAGCCAGAAGGTAACTCCTACAGTTCAGGGGTTACTGGGAGGAAAATACACCTATCCGAGGGCTGGGGTCTAACCAGTGTCACCCAGGGAGTGCTACCAAGGAAATATTCAATGAAATCCTAAAAGCAAAGAAAATACTTTTCAAAAAAAGCAACAGGTAGCTTTTCTTCAAGAAACTTATCGTGCTTTGGAAGGAATTTGAATTCTAAACCAGATTATGATAGGACCTGGACCTTTGTGAAGACACTCCCATCCCTCCACTTCTGAAAGATGAGGTCTCAAGCCAGCAGCATCACATCACTCCAGAAACACCAATCCTGAGCCCCACCCTGAACATAGACATCTTCCAAGAGGGGCCAAGTATGTAGAGTTGCAGCAAACCTTCTAGGTGATGCTGAGAGCCAAACACTGCTCTTTAGACTGACCTTTCTTTCTGAGAAAAGGAGCCCACATGAAGACAGCTCCTTAAGGACAGTACTGACAGGGATCCCAAATACTGCTGAAGGAATAAAAAAAATCTTTCCCAGCTCCCTTGGAGCACAATGCAGTCTAGTCTCCCTTCTGCCACACTCTGCTTTCAATGACCTACCATAATTTCTCCCACTAAGAGGTGGAGTTTCTATCCCTTCCCTTGAATCTGGCCAGGCTTGGGACACCTGAGTCTTCTAAGTTAGGTCAGGAGAGGAGGCCTCACTTCTGCCTGGCACTTCTGAGTGCTCAGGCTTCTGGGATCAGCTGTTGTGATATGAAGTAGCTGAAACAGTCACATTCAGAGTCTATGAACTGGTATTCTGGTCACCGGCTGGCACCATTTGCCAGATGACTAAATGGTCATGAATTCAGGGAACTCTGGTCCACAGCTCTGTAGCAGCCATTCCTGACTAATACCTGGACAGTGGAGGGCTTGAAAGCAAGCCACCTCAGTACTCTCTACCTCACCTCACACCCGCAGCCAAATAAAAAGGCTAGGTTGGCTTTTTTTTCTTTTTTTTAACATGACAAAACTGTAATCGGTCCTACAAAGATGGTCATTGGCAGGTGCCTAATACAGAAGTGCATGACAAGTTAAAATATACGCTCTAGGAAGGCTAATATAATATAAAAGATGCAGAAAAGAACTTCAAGCTCTTAAATGTACTTACCGAGCATGAAGGG
This sequence comes from Rhizomys pruinosus, assembly GCA_009823505.1. Taxonomy (NCBI): domain Eukaryota; kingdom Metazoa; phylum Chordata; class Mammalia; order Rodentia; family Spalacidae; genus Rhizomys; species Rhizomys pruinosus. The sequence continues at coordinate 604,403 of VZQC01007756.1, read as the reverse complement.
CTTCCCACTTCAAAATCTCCTTCCATGCTTGCTCGTTATTCTGATTATGAATTCTAATGATATTATACATATCTTTCTGAGTAATATCATCATCCTTCCATCTCCACCTAAGAGAAAAACAAATGGTAAAATCTGACAAATATTACTAATACAAAAAAGTTAATCCATGTAATCATAAAATGATTTCTCCTCTTTATGAAAGACCTGCTCACTTATTTCAAATTTAATGGGTCTAATACTTATTTTCAAGATTTACTCATGATCATGGATGGACGAGTGCTATAAATCCAAACTACTAAACATACACTGGAATAAAAAAAAATTAAAGTTTCACCTTAATTTAATTTCACCAAATCCTCAAAAGCAACAATTACAGAACCACCTATTTTGAAGGTGACATTTTTCTTTCAGTACCACTGATTCACCAACTGTTCCTAAGCATTTTATATAATGCTATTTTTTTATCTTAAGAAATAACTATTACTGACTATAGGAGGCAATTTTATGTGTCAATCTAATGAGGGCCATACAGTATCCTGACATTTGGGCCAACATTCTAGGTAAGGGTGATGGAAGATGTGAGTAGAGAAGGTTGTCCTATATACATAGGTCACATCCAATCAGTCTCAGGCCTAAGGATAATAACCTTTCCACTAGCAGAAGGAATTATTTATTGTTCATCCGCTTGAGTTCCAACATTAGGCTTCTCCTGGTTTGAGACCTGAACTTAGACATCAGCTCCTTCTGGGTTTTGATCCTGCCAGCTTTCAGAGCCAAACTTCTATTGACTCCCCAGGTTCTCAGGCCTTCAGATTCTAGCTGTATGCCTATCATTGGTTTCCAGAGCCTCCCACATGCTGGCTACTGATCTTGGGACTCATTTCTACAATGATAGGGGCCACTTTCTTCCAATAAATCTCTTTCTGCCCCCCCCTGCCCCCACCCCCCAACACACCACACCACACCACACCACACACACAAATCCTATTGGTTCTGTTTCTCTGGAGAACCCATACTGGCTTTCTGCTTACAGTCTGGTAACTCTGAAAATTCAGTCATTGTGAATGACTCATTAAAAACCACCATCTCTTTTGAGGAGTTAAACAAAAAACTTTTAAACATTTATTTCCCTGATAAATTTGGTGAGCAAACTATCTTCTAAATAATCTGTTCACTCACCCCTTCCGTAGCATTGCATTCCAGAACATCTGTTCAGAAGGGTAAACCCATTTTTTCTCAGAGTCTGCTCTTGGAATGGATGACTCTTCCCTGGCAGTAGACAATGCAAAAGGCTGATCTGGGGATGGAGTCTGATTAGGTGGCGGCATCTAAAGAAAATCAGTGGATTGTATTAGCACTGTAATATAAAGTAAAAGCAATCAATATCATCACTATTCTGGAAAGCAATACATCACACATGAACCGCAAGTTTCAAACCTCTCATATACTCTGCCCATACTACGTTTTTTGTTGCTGTGACCAAACATCCAGCAGGAAGAAACTTGAAAGATTTATTCTAGATCATAGTTCGAGGAGATACAGTCCACCATGGTAGAGGCCACACAGCAGAGGGTGGCTCCATGGTGGTAGGAGCATAAGAAATCTTGCTCACATCTAGATGGATCAGAAAGCAGAGTGCTTGGCCCTGCTCCTGTGCCCCCTGTCTGCCAGACAAACCCCATGTTCAAAGGTTCCACAACCTCCTAGAACAGTGCCACCAGCTAGGGACCAAGCAGGTCAGCATTATACCCATGCCTATCCTAGGCCAAGGCCTTTCACCTGCTTTGACACAGCTGACTTCAGCAGCTCACCAATCTTTAGCTGCAGTAGTTTCTCTGAGCACTGGTAAGATGTTTACCATCATCCTTGGCCTCTACCCAGCAGCATCCCTCCTTCCCAGCTGAGAAAACTCAACCTGTCTCCAAACATAGACAAATGTTCCCCAGGGACAAAATGCTCCCATGTTAAAAATCAGAGGCTAATCCTGCCAGCCTGGGACACAGGCAGACACCTAATCTTCCTCTGATCTGTCTCCCTAATGGAAACTGGCTAAACACCCTGGCACAAACCACTAAGCACTCCCACAGTGATCTCCCCCCACCCAACTTCTCTGGTGCTGACCCCTCAGATCTGCCCCAGGAAGGATTTTGGTAAATCAGAGCCCACCCACCAGCCACCCAACTCAGACCTTCTCCCACACCCCAACCCTTTTCTCACCCAGATAAGGATCCCTGCAGACACCAATCCTTTCCCTGAACCAACTCCTTACCTTGAGGCACCAAACACCCTAGCATAGGTGCTAAATTCCACCACAGTTAACCCCAACCCCCATCTAGCTTCACTCTTGATCTGGACAGTCCTGCTGGATAGTCCTGCGACTGGAACAAAAAGGAACTAAGCTAAATTAACAATACAAATATATCTAAACTCAAACCAAAGCCAAACAGAAATACTTACTGGTCAGATAACCAATAAAAAGCATCCATATACCCAAAAGGCAGTGCAAAAACACAAGTAATATGATAGAGCCAAGAGACTATGTTCCCTGACAAAACCAACTCCCCCTTCCAGAAGGGCACTACAATGAAAACCATTCCAAAGAACAGCTGGACTCAGAATTTAAAAGAACAATTATAAACATGATCAAAGAACTTAAAGAAAACACAAAGAAGAACCTGAGATGCAAGCTCAGGAATATACAAATATGCAGCTTAATGAAACATGGAAAACAATTCACGAATTGAAAACTGAATTCACAAACGAGACAGAAATGGCGAGGAAACTGCAAACAGAAGTCTGCATGAATTTGAAGAACACAAAAAGCCCATTGGAAACAACAGCAGAAAGCCTCACAAGTAGAATAAGTGAAACAGAAAACAGAATATCAAGACTGGATGACAAAGTTAAAGATCTAGAGTACTTAAGCAAAGACTATGTAAAATTTATAAACACACAAGAATGGAATATGCAGGAAATGTGGAACAACATGAGAAGACCAAATCTAAGAATTATAGGCATACAGAAAGGAAAAAAAAATCTCAGGCAAATGACATTGAACAGATCTTCAACACAATTATAGAAGAAAACTTCCCAAAATTAAGGAAGGAATTACCTGTAGATTCAAGAAGCACATAGAGCCGGGCGTGGTGGCATATGCCTTTAATCCGGGAGGCAGAGGGAGGAGTATCTCTGTGAGTTCAAGGCCAGCCTGGTCTACAGAGTGAGTTCCAGGCCAGCTGGGGCTACAGGGAGACCCTGTCTCAAAAATACCAAAAAAAAAAAAAGAAGCACATAGAACACCAACTAGATATGACAAGAACAGAAAATCACAGCATATCATAGTAAAAACATTAAATATACAGAACAGGGGCTACTGAAGGCTGCTAAAGAAAATCAACAAGTTACATATAAAGGAAAACCCATCAGAATCACAGCTTAATTCTCAGTGCAAACTATGAAAGCCAGAAGAAAACCAAAGTATTCCCATGACCTTGAATGCCAAGCCTGAATACTGTATCCAGCAAAACTATCTATAAAGGTTGAACAAGAACAGAAAAAAAATTTTGGTCTTTTTGAGACAAGGTCTCCCTGTAACCACAGCTGGCCTGGAACTTACTCTGTAGACCAGGCTGGCCTTGAACTCACAGAGATCCACCTGCCTCTGCCTCCGGAGTGCTGGGATTAAACGCGTGCACCACCATGACTGACCAGAACATTTTTCATGACATGAATAGGCTGAAAGAATTCAGGTCTACCAAACCAGCCCTACAGAGAATACTCAATACAAAGGACTGAAGACGTGAATGAGTATACTCAAGAGGTTTTGAAAGAAAACAAAGGAAAGTATAATAATGGAAACTAAAAATAGACCCACAAACTTAAAGAAATTAAATTGACAATATCCAATATATACCTTTAGATATTATCATTAAATATCAATGAGATCAACTCTCCTGTCAAAAGACACAGAGTAACAGAATGTATCAAAAAAAAAAAAAAACCATTTTGTTGCCTTCAAGAGACTCATCTCACCTTCAAGGATAGACACTATCTTAGGGTGAAAGGACAGAAAAAAAAACATTTCAAGCAAATGCTTCTAAAAAGCAAGTAGGTGTTAGAATTCTAGTATCTGACAAAACAGACTTCAAATTAAAACTAGTAGGAAGAATGTTCAATTTCCTTGTAGCTCCTTGCTAGATATGTATTCATATTCTAAAAAAAAGGGAGGAATGTAAAGTTATACTTCTTTTCGCCTGCATGCAGCTTTGCTGTTAAAATGTGAATCTCTAAACGTGTTTTAAATGTGTTTTGGAATTAACCTATAGATTATTTTCAGATTTTGTAATCTTGATTTATGTGTGGAGTGTATATATGCATATTTTGGAATAATATAAAATCAAAGGGAACAAAAAAAAGAGAGAAAAAACCTATTCAAAGAACAGACCGAAACAGTAAACTTGTGCATCGAAAAGGTTATAAAAGACTGAGAAAAAGATGTATGACAGAATCCATGAGCTCTGGCAGGGGTGGGGGGCACGAGGGGTGGGCATGGATGGTGGGCATGGATGGGGGAATGATTATAAATTTGATTAAGAAATGTTGTATGAAATGCGCTCAATAAAAAATTTTTTAAAACTTTAATAAAATAAAAGGAAATGTTAAAAAAAAAAACTACTCAGAAGAGATAAAGAAAGTTACTTCATTCTAATCAAAGGAACAATTGATCAACAAGACATTATGATCATGAATATATATGCACCAAATTCTGGTGCACCCAAATCTGTAAAAACAGTATTATAAAGCCAGGCGTGGCGGTACGTGCCTTTAATCCCAGCACTCAGGAGGTAGAGGTAGGCGGATCTCTGTGAGTTCAAGGCCAGCCTGGTCTACAGAGAGAGCTCCAGGACAACTGGTACTAAAAGGGAGACCTTGCCTCAAAAAAACCAAAAAAAAAAAAAAAAAAAAAAACAACAACAACAGTATCTAGAACTATAAAACACAGATTAACCCCTTTAATTCAGTAATAGTAGTGGACTTCAATACCTCACTCTCTCTAGAAGACATAGACACGTGGACTGGAGAAAGAATAAACAGAGAGGTATCTGAATTAAATAACACCCTCCAGGATCAAGAAGACACATCTACAGAATATTCCACCCACGCACCAAAGAATTCAACTTCTATTCAGCAGCAGAGCATGCAACCTTTTCTAAAACTGGTCACATTTGGGACATAAAACAAAACTCAACAAATTCAAAAAAATGGAAATAATTCCATGCATTCTATCAGATCACAGTACAATAAAGCTTATAATCAACAGCAAAGGAAGCCCCCCAAATCACAGGCACTCTTGGAAATTAAACAACATCTGAATGGGGTTAAAGAAGGAATTGAGAAAGAAATACAAATATTCCTGAAATTAAATAAAAAAATAAAAAAAAAAAAAAAAAAAAAAAAAAAAAAAAAAAAAAAAAAAAAAAAACTTTATTTTTTATTTTATTGATGCTTGTGTATTTCATACATCATTTTTTCCAATTCAGTTTCAGGCATATTTCCCTTTCCCTTTCCCCCACCCCACCCCCACCCCATCCCAGATCATGCATTTTCTGCCAAAACTGTCCCTGCATCTTTTCTCTCCCTTTTTTTTTCATTTTATTAACAATAAGTGATAATTTATGATAACAAGGCATCCTTCATGTAAAACCAATTTTGCAAGCAGTTGTGCCCAAAAACACACAGCTCATGGGTCCCAACATCCAGCAAGGGGGCTTGGATGTTCAAACAAGTTGATCAAAAGAGTGTCCGCAGACTTTATTGCTGTAGTTTCACCATCACCTCAATCGCAGCCCTTACCATTCTACCACCCCCCTTCTTCCGCAGATTGTTACCTAGGCAGAAAAGGTAAGGCACAGGTGGATGAGAACAAAAACAGTCCACTCTCTCTGAATCTGTTGTCTTGGACTCTTGGCAATTCTGGCCTGCTACCTTTTCATGGCTGACAGTTTGTCCAGGAATAACCTTTCAATCCTTAACTAATGAAGCACAAGCAAATAGATATATAGGCATTTAAACAGTACTAATGTTTATGGTAGGTTACTTTTGGTATAGACACATATGCTTGGACGGTATGTTAACTCCATGAATACATTTTTTTTCTGTTAAATATGACAGGTCTTACTATGGCTTATTATAGCATCTCCTAACCATAGAGGATGTAAGCTTGTTGGGCATCAGCGTGGTATTTCTCCAAGGAGAGAGCCAATAGCCAATTATATTTGGGATATACAGACATTATGGCTGCCTCTGCTGCACAGTATTTCCAGGCAGGTGAGGTGTACGTGCTACTGACAGAGGAAGCGTGCCCGACTCAGGGAAACCCATATTTGCTTTATTGGGTTAGTGGCCTTAAGGTAACACTCTTCTGGTATTCCCAGAGACCATCTGTACCATGCATGTGTTGTCTCAATACATCTTTCCCATGTTTACATCAGGTCTTCGACAGCAGCCCCATTGCCTCTTCTCCTTGTGGGTATTCCCAGTTTAGAGGCAAGAACCCCATTACCATTTGTGGGGGCTTGGATCCCCTCTGGCCACATCTCCTTGTAGAATAATCCATTGCGATGTCAGAGCTCCTGTATTTAATAATTTTTGCTTAAGTGCATAGCTTTAAGGAGACTATTATATTTGGATCTGAATAACCCTGCACTTTTCGTTAAGAGAATAATTCCTTTTCACAGTTTCCTATGTCTATATTCAGTTAAAGAAGGAAGTTTTACTGGTTTATAAGAGATTACCTCTATAACAGTTGTCTCCAATTTACAGTTGAGAGAAACAGAAGCTCATCATCACACATTTCTCCTTGTTCTTACTGTGGGGAGGTAAGAAAAGTCTCTCGTATTAAACCTTTGCGGCACCTAGAAGCTAAGTTTCATTAGGACTCACTATAAATAGTTGTTACAAGTAGATCCACAGAGGGATTGATGTTTTGATAGCAATCTGAGGCTTTTCTTCTCTTTCAGTGTTCAGACGCAACCTTTCTGTTGCTCCTTTCTGGTACATTTCCTACTCAATGCAAAGCTGGTATCTTTTCTTTCTCAGCCGATTTAAGTTGGTGACATTTTGAGCATACAAATTTTTTCCCATAGTTTTAAGATTGGAATTGCAAGGTTTTGACAAAAAGTTTCATATCTATCGTATCCCCCCTTTTTTTAGTCTTTTGACCCATGAGTCTCCAGGACGCAGTTGTAATATACATACCATTATAGGCAGGAATCAAGGCATGATTTTCATCAAATTCACCCATTGCTGTTTTGGGTGACACTGTATGTGTTAACTTGGGAAGCAAACCTAATTTTTACATTAAATCATCTTATAGGTGAAAGAGAAGGCTACCAGGTAATACTGTACAACAGAAAATTATTAGAAGAACATTTGTATATGCCAATCTCAAAGGTTATTGTTATACAGACAACAGCAATTATAATCTCCATTTAACTCAGATCCATTACCGGTATCAGAGCCTTTTAAACCAATGTTGTTTAACATACAATGTAATTTAACTTTTACTAAGTCCTAAAACACCATGTAACCTGTAGACAATGTCTGGGCAAAACTGGATACTTGTTGAAAACTTCATGTCAATTAAATATTGCATTAAATCGAATATACACCCTGTCCCTTTCCCCGGCCCCCCACCTTTCCCAATTCACCATTTCAGTCAGTTTTCTGATGCGTTCTTTCTGTTGTTCTTTTAATAGGCATCCCTCTCTTACAAGAAATATTTATACTGGGTTATTGGTACTAGCAGTCACATATGTAGGGACACCCATTTGTCTTTTGTTTTTCTGGACTGTGTTATACTTAATATAATATCTTCCACTCCATCCATTTATCCTGCAAAGTTCAGATGTTGTCCCTCTTTACTGCTGCATAGAACTCCATGTATACATGTACCACATTTTCTCTACACAATTATCAGTTGACAAAAAAGCACGCGCAGCTACGGGAGCACACGAACACCAACGACATTTGTGATAAACCACCATGAACAAGGAATTTATAAAAGAAGAGTTTATTGAGCTTATGATTGGCAGATCCAGGGAAATAGAGTCCATTGTGGCAGGAGGCATGGGGCGGGGCTGGAGCAGCAAAGCTGAGTCACATTCTGGCCAGTGAGCCAGGAAGACGAGAGAGCAAGACTGGAGACCGCAAGGCTGGTTAAACTCACCAAGCCCGCCCACAAATGACATACTTCCTTCCAGCATGGCCACATCTCTAAGACTTCCAGAACAGTACCATCAACTCGGGACAAAATATCTGAACACTTAAAGCCTATGGGAATTCTTCTCATTCAAACCTCCACAATGGGTATGTTGTTCACCTGAAATTTTTCCACTTTCATTCAAGATGACCTGGAATTGGATCTTCCTGCCTCTACCTTCTAAGTCTGATCATGTACCACCAACATCCAGTTTATGTTGATGCCGGAGATCAAAACCCAGACTTTGTGCCATGCAGACAAACCCTGTACCACTGGGCTGTGAGCTGAGCCCCCTTGTAGTTCTTTATTATTGTAAACTTTCCACTTAGCTATAGTTTGATAGTTTTAGACATAATATGTTTCCATTTTCACTATTTTCAATGGCATTTTTAATTTCCCTTTCAATCTCTTTACTGGCCCATTGCTAGCTCTGGAGAATCCTGTGCACATTTCAGTGTTCCTCTTATTAATTGCTTTTAATTTATTCCATCATGGTCAGAGAAGATACATGATATGGAATGATATAAATTCTAAAAAGATGAATAATAAGTTCAAACAAAATTAAATATATCTATGGGGTTATCTTGATTTATCCCAGAAATGTGTTGGTGAGAGCATTGGAGGAAATGTTTCAATAGCTATGAGTGTGTTATACCTGTTTGGTCTGTAGATTAATTGAATCCAGATGTTTCTTTGTTGATTTTCTATGTGGATGATCAGACTATTAATAAGGTGGGTTGCTGCAGTTTCCAACTTTTATTGTATTATTATCACATTGAAGACTATCCCTTTACAGTTAATATCATTTACTTTATATAGCTGAGTAGTCTTCTACTAGATGAATATTAAATTACAAGTATTATATCTCCTTGCTGAATTGATCATTTAAAAATCTCAAAAACTATTTCACAGAAACAAAATGAAGCTGTATTACTAGCTTCATAATCATGCAGATTTGGTAAGATTCTTCTGAGTGATGTCTTTTCTGGTATCTCTGTGCACCATAGAATTTTTCTGTCACCTCATTCTAGAGCCATGCAGCCTTCATTGTAGAGCAGAACTCACACGTGCACGCACATCACCCTAAGTCATTCATGTCGGTAAAGTCTGCTCTTTAAGGGGCACCTGGGCGGGTTCCAGCTCTTTGCTATCGTGAAGGCAGAGCTGAATTAAACATAGCTGTGCATGTAATTCTGCAATAAGATGATTCTTCTGCGTATATACCTAGGAGTGGTAAGACTGGGTCAAAAGGCAGGGCTCATTTTTTTGAGTCTTCTAAGGGTTCCTCCACATCTGCTTTCCATAGTGGCTGGTATAAGTTTACATTCCCACCAGACATGACATGAAGATTGTCCCCTTCCCCACAATCCTCTCCAGACCTTTGGTATTATTCGGTATATTCCTGATCCTAGCCGTCTTATGGAGTAAGATGATATCTCCAAGTGTGGTTTTAATTTGCATTCCTAATTATTAGCAATGTTAAACACTTCTTAAGAAGTTTTCTCAGCCATCTCTTATTCCTCCTCTGTGAAAGATCTATCTATTCAGATCTTTGCTCCATCTTTTGAGTGCTACATTCATTTGGTTTTTCCTTTCTTTCTTTGTTCTTTTTGAGTAGCTTGTGATACTCTGGAAACTATGCATGTTGTCAGATCCTGTATCTGCAGTTAAGAAGATTTCCTCCACACTATGTGCATTTCCTCTTCACTTTTATTGTTTTTTTTTTTTTTTGATGATACAGAGACTTTTTGAGTTTAATAGAGGTCCATTGTCAATGAACCGATCTTATTATCTTGTGCGCTGCGTGTCTGATAGGAGTCTTTCCTCAATCCTATGTGCTATTGTAGTCTGTAGACCAAGATTCTCTTCTAATTGACACTCCCACGAAGTTTTGGGTTTTAGGTTGAAGTCTTTGATCCATCTTGGAGTTGACTTTTGTACAGGGTGAGAAGTTGGGGTTTAATTTCATTTTCTTACAAGTGGTGATCCAGTTTGTTCAACACCACTTACTTGAACGAGAATAGCCTGTCTTTCCTTCCATTGTGTCTTCTATGGCCCCCTTTAGTCAAAATGAAGGATGGGCTGAATTGTAAAATGAGCGTTCAGTTTTATTCCATTGCGTCATTGGTTCTGTTTTTGTGCCAGTACCAGGCTGTTTTTTTTTTTATGACTATAGCCCTGTAGGTATAGTTTGAAATCTGGCATATTAGTGATCCCCCCTGTATTGCATTTATCTCTCAGGGTTGCTTTGGCTATTCGGGGGTTCTACATTGTAGGAATTATCTCCGATCCAGTTCCTTCTAGGACTATAAGCATGAAGGGATTCTGGAATTTGTCAAAGGCTTTATCTCTGCATCAATGGGAGATGATGGTGTGGTTTTTGTCCTCAGTCCATTTATATGTTTGCTGATATTATTGATTTACGTAATGTTGAACCATCCCTGCATCTCTCGGATAGAATCCAACTTGGTCATGGTGAGATTGATACTTCTTTTGATGTGGTCTGTATGATTGCCAGTATCCGTTTAGAATTTTAGCATCTGTGGTTCATTAGGGAGATGTGTATATAGTTCTCCTTTTGGTTGTATTTTACCTGGTTTTGGTTAGAGTCGGATTGCTGGCTTCAAGAAGGAATCTGGGAGAATCCCTCTATTTGTATCCTTTCAAAACAACTTGAGTAGTAATGGTTGTAAAGCTTTGAGAATATTTTTATAAACGCCATGAAACACTGGGCCTGGGCATTTTTTGGTTGGGAGGCCTACTTATTACATCGTTCAATTTCTTCCTGTATTATATAGGTCCTATTATAGGTGACGTTCTCTTCTTGGTGGAGCTTTTGGTGAATTCCCAGGATTCAGATATATCAGCCAGTTTCTCTAGTTTCAACTTAGTAGAGTCATAAGTTTTTGAATCGTATTCCATAAGCATGAATTGTCTGCAGATCTTTTCATTTGTCTAAAGTGATATCCCCATTTCATACACAGATTCTATTGATTTGCAGTTGTATCTTTCTTTTGGTTAAACTGGCTAGAGGTCTGTCTATTCTTGTTTAATCTCTCAAAGAAACAACTTTTTGGATTGATTGATTTTTTGTAGGTTTTCTTTGTTTCTATTCATGATCCTTGCTTGATTTTTGTTATTATACTTTCGGTAATTGTATCTAAGTCGGAATGTAGGAGTCATTTTTGTTCTTTTGAGTCTTTAATACATAATAGATCATGTAATGGATGACGTATAGTTTAATTAAGTGCTTGTATACTAAGCTTCGGAAATGTATAGAGTCCGTTATCACTTGGGCTGTTTTATTTTTTTAATCTTTCTTTGGTATTTTTGTTAGGTCATATTTAGTAGTTCTCCGTTTATCTTCATGTTACATATTTCCCCATTAGAGAGATCCGTTCTGCTTTTTGTTAATAGAAGTGTCCCTAGTAGATTGTGAGCTGTTGCCTTGGTGGGTTTATGCAACTTGTCGGTATCTCAGAGTTCAGAGATGATTTATTTATTTTCTTATGTATTCATTCTTGAATTCATTATGTACAGAGAGCTTGTTGTTTATGGTCTCCTTATGTGTTCTTTGAGGTTGTGCAGGTTATGCCTGGTCAGTTTAGATGATTGAGTTATATTTGCATCTGCGGTTTAGAGTACTGATAGAATATTGACATGAAATTGATGGTTCAGGATTATTTATATTTGTTGAGTTTCATGGTGTCCCGTGATGCCCACAGTAGGCGTCTTGTTATTTGTTGGAGATTCTTTTTCGTGTGAAATGAGTGTGTCTTGAGTATGTCATATGTGTTAGTGTATACTAACTGGTGTTTTGTATGGTGAAAATATTTAATAGAATGTCTTGTGAGCTGTTAACACCATTCTATAGGTTAAATAAATGTGTCTAGTTTCATAGAGTGATACTTAACTCTTTTATCACTTTTACCGAACAGCATGTGGTAAGCTTTTCTTTGTCAGGTGGATACTTTAATGGTGGGTTCTGAAAGTATGCCCGTACTATTAGTATGTGATTGATATAAATCTGTAGCGCATTGGATGACCTTCCTGAAAGTTTGACTTGTCTTAATAAAGGAGCTTTGGTAGCAAATTCACAGTGTTTGAAGTGTTTGATCGTGACGTATTATTTACGAAAGTGGTGTGTAAAAGATTTTCATCATCAGTTGTTCCTTAAATAAAGATGTAATGGCCCAATGGCCCTCTTTGTCTCTTTCGGAATTATATTTCGAGTTGAGAAGTTAATTTTGTTAACTGATTTATGGTGAGGTAGTAGACATGGCCACACCCGCGTGTGGTTGTGTGTATTCAGAGAGTACCCATTGTCGTTGAATAATTTACTTCCTATCCCATGCATTACATCCTAGTCATTGTGTGGTGGCGTTTCCTTAGAGAGCATACAATAAGGTTGCATCTGCTATTGGTGTTTTGCTATGATAAGTTTGAAGAGAATTGAGAACTGCCTATACACTGTAAGTTACTAGTCGGAGGCAACAATCGGATAATACCCCCTATAATAAATCAAATGTAAAAGTAATGTCAATCTTATACTGACAAATTCCTCCTTTGCCGAATTCAACTTCCTTTCTTCCCAGAAACTGGCCCTCACGTTGATACTCCGTGAGTCAGTATTATGTCTCTCATATTTATGTTTTTATAAACTTAAATGTTGTTAATATTATTATATATTGAAGATGGGAATTAGTTGTGTTCCTTTTAACGGTAAGATTCTCTCAAATATTACTCACTCTCATGTATGATCTTCTAGCACTAGCATTATGATGTTTTTTGCTCATGCTCCTGTGTCTATAGTAGGTATATAGGTGAGATTTCGCTTATGCCTTCTATACGTATGGTGTCGCAGGAATATGCTGCTTTGCACTCTCTCTTACGCCCTGTGAAAGGTGTTCATCAATGGTTACAGTTTGGGTTTAATATATAGTGAATGAGGCGTTAGAGTTATTCATACAGCGTGACGTGTGATTTGCAATTCATACTAGTGTTCTAAGGTCCAGACGTAATAAAGTATATGTAGTTACTCGTATTCTTTACGAATTATGTTTGACACTCTTTGTGAACTATGGCTAACATATGCGCTTTATGTATTCTGCGAGTGCATCCATAGTCTTTACATGGGATTGGCATTTGGCCCATGTTCTTTCTTCGCTTTCATGGTTTAGAAGATGAGAAGTCAAGTGATAATTAGGCAAGGATTTCACACTATTCTATGTGACTTGTTTTTCTTTGCGCACCTTTGATTTTGTCTTGTTATGTAGCATTAACTTTTCAACAACTATTGATAACTGGCATGGGAGTTTCTTTTCTGATCTTGTCTATTTTGAGATTACACTAACTGCGATGGGATAGTCTATTATTATATTGGAGAAAATGTCATCTACTTTATCTGGAGATCTAGATTCATATTATTCTCTATTTAGATTTCTCCTCCTTCCTCAATATCCTACTGATGCGGAAGGTTTAGATTCATTCATAAGATGTCCCAACAACCCCCCCCCCCCCCATAATATTTCCTCGTTGTTTCACTCTTGTGTTATTTTTAAAAATATTCATAAANTGTTGTATTGTCATTGTCATTCAGTTCCAGGAATGCTTTTATTTCTTTCTTTATCTCTTCCTTGACCCATTCATTATTCAGGAGTGTGTTGTTTAGTCTCCATGTGTTCTTGTAGATAGTAGGGCTTATCCTGGTGTTGATATTGAGCTTTATTGCACTGTGGTCTGATAGAATGCATGAAATTATTTCAATCATTTTGTATTTGTGGAGGTTTCTTCTGTGTCCCAGTATGTGGTCTATTTTGGAGAATTTTCTGTGAGGTGCTGAGTAGAAAGTGTATTCTCTGGTGTTTGGGTGAAATATTTGATAGATGTCTGTGAGGTCCATTTGGTGTATTGTGTCATTTAGTTCAGATGTCTCTCTGTTTATCCTTTGTCCTGTTGATCTGTCTAGGGGACTTAATGGGGTATTGAAGTCCCGTACTATTAGTGTGGTGGGGTTAATCTGTGCCTTGAGATCCTGAAGAATTGTCTTTATAAAGCTTGGTGCACCAGTGTTTGGTGCGTATATATTCATGATTGTAAGATCTTCATCGTCAGTTGTTCCTTTAATAAAGATGTAATGGGCCTCTTTGTCTCTTTTGATTTCTTTTGGTTTGAAGTGTATTTTGTCTGATATTAGAATAGCCACACCCGCTTTCTTTTTGGTACCAATTGCTTGGAATAATTTCTTCCATCCCTTCACCTTAAGTTGGTGCTATCCTTGAAATTGAGATGGGTTTCTTGTAGACAGCATGTCTATGCCTTTTGATTGGGGAGTTTAGCCCATTAATATTTAAGGTTATAATTGAAAGATGGATGTTGCTTCCTTTCACTTTATTACCCATTTGAACTTCTAGCCTCTGATTTTGCTCCTATGGTTATGTTTTTATTAGTTTCTTTTCCTAAGTGTTTGAGGATTGCTGCTCCTCTCTTCTGCCCTTTGAATTGCTTCAAGTATTTTATGAAGAGTTGGTTTTCCAGACATGTATGCCATCATCTTGTTTATGTCATGGAAGATTTTTCTCTCTCCAACAATAGTTGACATTTTTGCTGGTAAAGTATTCTGGGTTGGCATCCATAGTCTTTTAACACTGGGAATGCTTTGCTCCATGTTCTTCTTGCTTTCATGGTTTGAGATGAGAAGTCAGTTGTAATTATGGCAGGTTTCCCTTTGTATGTGACTTGTTTTTCTTTTGCAGCCCTTTGAATTTTGTCTTTGTTTTGTGCATCTAACATTTTAACTATGATATGGCATGGGGAGTTTCTTTTCTGATCTTGTCTATTTGGATTCCTACGTGCTTCTCGTATTTGTATGGGTTTGTCTATTTTTAATTTGGGGAAATTGTCATCTATTATTCTGTTGAAGATCTGATCAATATTATTCTATTTAGATTCTTCTCCTTCCTCTATTCCTATGATGCGGAGGTTTGATCATTTCATAGTGTCCCATATTTCCTCGTTGTTCCACTTTTGTGTATTTTTAAATATTTCATAATCTTTGAGCTTTTTAGTTGCTCTGTGTTATCTTCCAGATCTGATAATCTTTGTTCTGCTTCCTCTATTCTACTGCTGAGGCTTTTTCCTTTCCTTTCTTCTTGATTTGATGAGTGCTCTATTTCCTTTTTCATTTCATCCTGTGTTTTCTTTAGTATTTCCATTTCCTTTTTAAACTTCTCAATCTCTTCTTGGTGCTCCTTCCTTCATTGGTTGGCTTCCTTTTTCAGTGTTTCTACTTCCTTTCAGAGTTTGTTTTTTTCCCCCTCTAGTTCTTTCTGGAGTTTGTCAGTCTGTTCCTTTAGTTCTTTCCGAAGTTTGTCACTGTATCCCTCTAGGACCTTTTTGAGTTTTTCATTCTCTCTCTTTAGTTCTCTGAATTCTTCTCTATTTTCTTTAATTTCTCTGCATAGTTCTGCAATTATTCCTCTAAGATCTGTTCCTTGGGTCTCCTCCAAGGGGATCCCAATGTAGCTACCTCCTACAGGTTTGGTAGAGCCTGGTGCGGGACAATCCTGTGCCTTTCCCACGTTGTCCCGTCATCGTGTCATTGGCATGTGGGCTTCCCTTTTGTGGTTCAGATCACAAATGCCTTTTCACTACGTTAGTGGATGGTTTTGCTTTCCTCCTTCAGATGCTTCCCCCCCCCCCTTTCCTCCTCCTTGTTTATGGAGTATTGACTTGTCTAGGTTTCAGGCTTTCAATTTTGTTTATATATTGGATATTGGAAGCCTAAGTCGCTCTTCTCTTCTTGTTCTGAAGGTTCTCCAAAAAAAAGTCCACTTGGATTCTCACCGATTTCCGGCGGTGGGGGGGGGGGTATGTTCCTGACCTAGCCCGCGCCTGGTACCTGCCTGAGTGACTTCTGGCCAGCCCACACAAAGTCGCCAAGG
>VZQC01007756.1:516381-573126 GCA_009823505.1 Rhizomys pruinosus | reverse complement strand
CAATTGACATTTAAGCATAACATAAGGAGAGGCTATTTATTGGGTGTCAAGTTGACAAGGGGTGGACTTGTGATGGTTAATCCTGGGTGTCAACTTGACTGGACTAAGGAACAAATAAGAGAAAAAGGATCTTAGGATTGGACTACCTAAACCTGGATGGCCCACCCCAAATGTGGGTTTTACCTTCTGCTGGCAGGCAGTATTAAAGGCCATGCCAGAGGGATCTGGTCCCTTTTTTCCTTCGGCTTGCCTCTCTCTCACTGGTGAGTTTGTCTTGCTGCTGTGATCAACCCTACGGATCCCAGCGTGTACTGAGACCAGCAGATCTCCTGGAATCCATCGGGCCTTCAACACCAGATTGGGACTACTGAGACATCCAGCCTTGTGGACTGAGCAGTTCCCTGGATTCTCAGCCTCTCCAGTGTGGCACAGCTACTGTTGGACTCTTTGAACTCTGTCACATGAGCAAATCAATAAATTGTATATAGCTATATATTCATCCTGATGCTTCTGTTTCTTTATAGAGAACCCCGACTAATACAAGTATTAAAGTAGTGTCATCACTAAGGCACATCAACCAGTGTGGGGGGGCAGAGGGCAGGGGAGTTCCTCTCTATTGAGACTTTAAGCAGTGAGGTCCTGATCACTATATGTAAACCTTTTTTTTCCTCTGCTAAAAGCTTCTAAGGACTAGCTAGCTAACTAGCTAACATTCTAAAAATCCTAAGGAAGATAATGTTCTATAAATACGCTTTCCCTATGAAAGAAAATTGTGACCACTCATTGATTTGTCAGGCTCTCAGCAAACATAAACCGAAAACCCCTGCAGATTCAGCAGTAACTGCTGCCCACAACATGGTATTGGTAAGGCCTAGAAGATTCCTACTTGGATCATCAGCTGGAAGCTGACCAAGAAACCTAAATGAAGGCTGGACACACTTTACTCTTTGACTTCAGTCATTAGCTCCTGACAAGCCCATGCTCAGTGAGGTTGCAACCACCATCCATTGTTAATACACTTCCTCAATTCCTGGGGAGCAGAAAATGATCAAGAGACTTCACCACTGGAGAAAAATGTCACTGTCGATGTCACTCCGTATTTTGTTCCAAGACTAAAGCAAACCACAGAAAATTACCACTCATCTGAGGTGCCAATCCTTGTCAGTAAACAGAGTTTGGCAATAAAAGGCAGTCTTTAAACAAAATGTCTCATGACAGACTTAGATATTTAAGGGGGAAGGTCTGTGCCAAGTAAATGGAGCAGTATAAGGGGCAGTCAGTGCGCAACCTCATAGGGTATACTGATCCAGGCAAGCACGGAGACAGAGAAGACAGTCTAAGCTCCAAAGAATAGCAAGCCACTTAGAGAGCTGTAGCCCACAATGACACCTGCTCTACAATGGAATTTCTCCTTGTTTCAGGAACCAGCAAGAACTGTAAAATACACTGCATGTTGAAAATCATTTACCGAAATTTCTTTTCATTTCTTTCACTGGCCTCTCATCCCAGACCTTCATTCCCAGGACCCCATGCAAAAGGGTGAAAGTGGACTTGCTAATAATCAAAGCAACCACCTTTTCAGAGCATTGATCCCAGGTGGGCATTAGGAGGAAAACAGTGTTATACTTTCACACTGTATAACTAATAAACATTCTGGTGTCTTACAAATACCCACATTCATCACTAACATGAATAAATCAGACCCACAAATCTCTAAAATAGATAGTGAATAAAATAAAATCAGAAAGGGGGTTCCTAGAGGACAAACGCTCAAAGCAAAAGCACACCTGATTTATGTGATCTAAATTCTAGAAAGAGAAATATTACAACACTGGATCTGTCCTTGTCCAAGGTCACAGAATGTTCGCCAGCTTTGCTACTTACTAGCTAATTGACATGTATGTAGTTACTCTGAGTCTTAAGTTTCCTTGCCTATAAAACAGGCAGAAAATCTACCATACAGGCTTATAAAAATCAATCTGTGGGCTGGAGAGATAGCCTAGCTGTTAAGAGCACCGACTGCTCTTGCAGAGGACCCAAGTTCGATCCCCAGCACCTACATGGCGGCTAAGAACCATCTGTAACTCCAATTCCAGGAGAATCCGACACTCTCTTCTGACCTCCGTGGCATTGCATGACACAGGTGTACAAAGCTACATGCAGACAGTACATTCATACACATAAAAAATAAATAAATAAAATTAAAAGAAAATCAACCTGTAAGCTCTACTGGGCAAAGGATTTTTGTCTATTTTGGTATACTAGTTCTCTCAATGTGGAATCAAAACTCAGCAGTGAATGAGCACATAATAATTGGTAACCTCTTAGAGTGAGTGGGCAGCCTAACAGAGAGGAAAAATGAATAGACCAAAAGCAAGATCAAGCGGTAAAGCAAGTCATATTGCCTCTGTCCCTCAGCCAAACTTCAGAAATGAGACTTTCTGGTTTCTGACTTTGCACTGAAAGAATGGTCTGCAAGTTCATTCGTGGCTTACTTTGACAGAGGTAAATACTGCAAATGAATATGGGACTATAGCTTATTAATACAGTCGACTAAGGTTTCTCAACTTTGACATTTTGCTATTTAGAACCCAAACAGTCCATATTGGGGTCTGTCCTGTGCATTGTATCTCTGGTCTCCTCCCACTATATGATAGGAGTACCCTTTCCTCTCATGTGTGACACCTCAAAATATATAGCCTCAAGGGTAACTGTCCCCTTGAAGAATGGTGTTCTAGTTTCTCTTCAATTGCTGCCACAAAACACTCTGACCAAAACCAACTTGGGGAGATAAGGGTTTATTTGGCTCACATCTCCTGGGTCACAGTTCATCACTGAGGGAGCCAAACATAGGAACTCGGGGCAGGAACCTGGAGGCAGGAGCTGAAGCACAGGTCATGGAGGAATGCTGCTTACTGGCTTGCTTCCCTGGCCCATGCCCAGCCTGCTTTCCTATACTGTACATAACTACCTGCCCAGGGGTGGCACCACCCATAGTGGGCTGGGCCCTCCCACATTGTTCAACAATTAATACAGTACTCCACAGACGTGGCCACAGGCCAGTCCAATGGAGCCATTTCCCCAATTGAGGCTCCCTCAACCCACGTGTGTGTCAAGTAGACACTAAAGGTATCCAGCACAGATGGCTACCCCCATCCATAGCTGAGAGGCATTGATGTAGGCAAAGCTAAACTTTCGGGAGTCAAGGCTGATTTATAGAGCAGTCCCTATGTTTGCATGAATGATCTTAGTTATACTGATACCACAATCCTATGAAATATATTAAACTTACAAATGATAGACTGAGACAGAAATTAGTAACTTGTCTATGAAACCTTCTAGTAAGTGACAAAATCAATACCAGTAGCAAGATGCCCTTATTCCCAGGCTTACAAGCCTCACTAGCAAACTCTACAGCCTCTTCCTTCACAACCTTTTGAGAATTCTCATTGCTTTAATTATCTAGAAAACAGGTTACTTACTTTTCCTTTCTCCTTTATGCATTGGGCACCCCGAAGGCTGTGAAGCTGGTTGATGGTCTGAAGCACTGGAGGTCTGAACTCCAGCCATAGGATTAGATGCTGAGGAACCCATGGTTGGAACCACAGGGGAGACACCCAGTTTTCAATTTCCAACTGCTAAAGCAAAGAGCCAGATTAAAACGCCAAGGTTTAAGCACTGGAGACTATTCCCTTGTTTTTCCTAACCTAGCTCACCCTCCTCCTCCTTCCTCCTCCTTCCTCCTCCTTCCTCGTCTCATGGGAAAGTGCCAGGCAGGACACTCACTTTCAGACTGTTCTAATACACTGCTTCCTTTCGGGAAATACAGTGACATGACATCAATGCCACCATCAAGCGACAGGTTTCTGAGACTGAAATATGTAAGGTGAGGCGGTGTCTATAGAAAGCACCGCAGAGGTCGCTAATGTCGCTTTGGAGATGGAGTCCAAGGGATGGTGACACCAGTGTGGGAGGGGAGTCACCCAGCGCCCAGACTCGTCCCGCCAGCCCCTGGGCCTCAGCAAGGAGATTGGGGGTACGAGGTCAGGAAATGGTGTGTGGCCAAAATAGGAATTCTAGGAGGAAAAGCGGGATGGCGAAAGGCGCAGCGCCGCTGGTCGTGCGCACCTGTCTCAGCGCGTCCCAACTGCTCCCGCCAGCACGCCCACCGACCGCAGCCTCAGCCCGCACGCCCTTTCCCTTCCGTACCAGCGTCTCCCCTCGATTCTTCCCGCCGGCCTTCCCCGCCCCAAACCGTCAACCTGAACGCGCTCAACAGCGCCTCGCAGTCAACGCCGCAACTGCTCCCGTCACCGCAGGTCACCGCTAACGCCGCGGTCACCTCAGGTGCTCAGTTACTTCCTTTTCCGAAGGCGGGACTTCCAGCGCGCGGAGGCGGGCCGCATGGTGAGGAGAGGAGGTTCTGTCAGTCAACGAGAGCGGGTCCCACCCCTTCCGGGCCCAGCCCAATCAGCACTGGGACACTGTCTCCAGCCCCGCCTTACACACTGGGAGGTGTTTTCAACTTGGCGACTCAGCTTTTCACTAGAAGGAAGCACTCTGTTCCACATGCTTCGTGCAGCATAAGGCTTGCTTGTCAGGAGCTGTTAAATTGTCGGGGTTTTCTTTCAATGGTGTCTGTTTACGTGTTTGAAAGGTTAATCAACATGTAATATTTGTGCTTATTTATAGAATAAAATAACTGTCATTCGATAGATAAAGACAATGTGTAATGATCAAAGCAAATCAGAGCAAATGATTCAAGAAACACCAGTAGGTGTTCACAACTCTGGAAATGCGAACATAAACCTGACAGGATTCTGCCTCTAAGGCCTTCTTAACTGGCTGGGTGGGCTTACATTCTGTTTCCCATTTCCCTCTAAAACATATTTGGCATTTTCTTCCATTGGGAATGTAGGCTACAGATCCCAGTCCTGTTAGCTATATAACAGATAGAAACCACAGGTAACTAACTATACCATGTATTATAAGTGTTAACAAAAGAAACCTTTGGTTTTCTTTACCATGAGTGGTGGATCTGTAAAGTGACCCACATCCCTCCACAGAGCCTAGGTCATCAGAACTTCAGGGTGCTGAGGTTGACAGCTTTCAGTAAGTCTGAAGAATTGTCCTGTGACTAAGCAAAATTTTTCGCAGCAAAATCACTTCTCTATCTGCCTGCTCTGAGTGGTCTCTATAAGGGTACATAAGAGCCTAGCTTTAAATGGAGTATGAAAATTCAGTATGGTCATTCCAGTTTCATAAGAGCCCTAAGAATCAGCTGAGGAGTCCATGGAGACTTGGTTACAGGTAAACGTCCAGCACGCTAGCAGCTGTTCAGGGGAATGCTCTGTGTGAATCATGAAATTATGGATTTTGAGTTTTCATATTATAATCCTATAGCAAAGCAACATCAGGAGACGGTTATCATAGAAACGACACTTTACTATTACTCATAGACCCCAAGGCAGAAAGTACACAGTAAGTCATGGCATGGGAGAGGGTGCATATGGAATATCAGGGCTGATCACAAGACAACAGAACCAGCATCCTTTGCTTAAAAAAGCCTTTATTTGGTGTTAGGGAAAGGAATGGGTGAGACAGGGTCAATAGGCTTCAGATTGGCTAATTTGGATATTTTCAGCTGACCCTGGGGCTGTCTCTAGTAGTCTAGCATCTAGACCTGGAATGACTGGGATAGGTATGTAATAGTCCCCTGTACAAGAAGCTAATAAGGAAGGTGTTTTCAGTGGAGTCATAATCAACTAAGCTGCTTAGGAAAGGGAATTAGATATCCTTTAGCCAGGGCCCTGAAACTGCATCAAAATAGCATTTTATTTATTTGATTTATTCATTTATTTATTTATTTATTGAGACAGGGTCTCCCTATAGCCCCAGCTAGCCTGGAACTCACTCTGTAGACCAGCCTGGCCTTGAACTCACAGAGATCTACCTGCCTCTGCCTCCTGAGTGATAGGATTAAAGGCATGCACCACCACACCTGGCTTAAAGACCATTCATAGATGCCATGTGGGTTCTGGGAACTGAACTCAGGTCCTCTGGAAGAGCAGCCAGTGCTCTTAACCGCTGAGCCAGCTCTCCAGCCCCCAGAATAGCATTTTAAAAAAATATATCTGGGCTGGAGAGATGGCCTAGCAGTTAAGAGCACCAACCACCCTTGCAGAGGACCTAGGTTTGATCTCCAGCACCCCACATGGTGGCTGAGAACCGTCTTTGACTCCAGTTCCAGAGGAATCCGACGCCCTCTTCTGACCTCCATGGCATTGCATGACAGGGGTGCACAGACCTGCATGCAAACAGTACATTCATACACATACAAAATTAATTAATTAATTAATTAATTAATTAATTAATTAAAAAAATATATATCAGCCTACTGTACATTGTGAAGCAACCTGTAACAATCACAAATCACTTAAAAGTAGGATAATTGTATTTCATTACAATTAGGTTCTTGCACTTCTTTGTATTTTGTTTAATGAATGTATAGTGCAAATGACAAAATAGGTTTGGTTACTAAAACACCTTGCTGTGTTATGGTAATGGAGATAGACAGTGGAAGGGCAGTCTGAAGCCATCCTCTCTGCCTACTGTGGTTATCCAGGATAGGAGCCTTTTCTGTAAACTTTACCTAGGACAGCAGCTTTTCTGCCCCAAAAGTCACATTCTTGTGGCCTTTGATGTTATCTATCTATAAACCAGCCCAGGATGTCACATTTGTTATCTGTAGACCAGGATGCCTCATTCCGCAGGGCCTTTGTGGTTGTCTGTTACCTGTTTTACCACTTGTGTGTTACATGCTTTTTGCTTACATTTGTCTCCAGGGTACAAAGGATTTGAGAGACTCAGTCAGCCTGCTTCCTCCATTATGGAATGATGGCATGGGTTCAGCCCAAGCTGCTGGGCTGACCACTAGTTGAAATTAACTCCCTCTCCACACCTAACTTTGGCTTTGATCTCATGATTTTCCCACAACAAATGTTAAGCCATTCTGGGGCTGATGTTAGGAGCACTGGCTGCTCTTGCAGAGGATCCAGGTTCAGTACCCAGCACCCATGTGGTAGCTAACAACCATCTGTAACTTTCAGAGAATTTTTCGCCCTCCTTTGGCCTCCACAGGCATTGTACAGCATGGGTAAACTTACATACATGCCGGCCAAACACTCATAGGCATAAAATAGAATAAATCAGAGGCCCACCTTAGTGTACTCCCTTTCCCCAGACCTCCTTGTGCCAGCCATCTCTGCTCTTTTAGAACCCCTGTGGACACTCAGATCTGGGGGCTTTTCCAGACCTGCTTTGATTACTGCCTCTTTCACCTCTCAGCCAAGAAGCTTCCTTATGCAGCACATAGTGATTAACACAGAAGCTCACAAATGGCAGAAAATAAGAGGCTGCAGAGTACTTATCCCAGAATAGGACACCTATATCAAACTTCTACCTCCTAAGGCTCAGGGATCATTGCTGAAGAGGGGCAGAAAGATTGTAAGAGCCACACAGTAGGTGGGTGACCACAAAGAAACGGTTTTCCAGATAGCTGGTCAGTTACTCATATGAACTCACAGAAATGGGGACAGCATGCACAAGTCCTATGTAATTACAGAGACATGAGGAAGTGGGCAGGAAACCCCAACCCTACCGGATGAACTATTGGCAATTGATGTCTCAGTTAAAGCTTAGACTCTTGGTAAGATAACCAAGCTCCAGTGAATAAAGCCATATATAAAAAAAATATATATATATATATATATGTATCTATATTAGAAATTTGGGAAGTGTATTAGTCAAGCTTCTCTAAAGAAACAGAAGCAACAGGATGAATATATAGCTATATACAATTTATTGATTTGCTCACATGACAGAGTTCAAGGAGTCCAACAGTAGCCACGCCACACTGGAGAGGCTGAGAATCCAGGGAACTGCTCAGTTCGCAAGGCTGGATGTCTCAGTAGTCCCAATCTGATGCTGAAGGCTCGATGGATTCCAGATCTGCCAGTCTCAGTACACGCTGGGATCCATAGGGTTGATCGCAGCAGCAAGACAAACTCACCAGTGAGAGAGAGGCAAGCCGAAGGAAAAAAGGGACCAGATCCCTCTGGCATGGCCTTTAATACTGTCTGCCAGCAGAAAGTAACCCCCACATTTGGGGTGGGCCATCTGGGTTGAGGTAGTCCAATCCGAAGATCCTTTTTCTCTTATTTGTTCCTTAGTCCAGTCAAGTTGACACCCAGGATTAACCATCACAGGGAGTTTACAAAGCTGGATGAAGATATGGGAAGGGATTTAAATATGATTAAAATATATTTGGGGGCTGGAGAGATGGTTCAGTGGTTAAGAGGGCCGACTGCTCTTGCAGAAGACCCAGGTTCAATTCCCAGCACCCACATGGTGGCTGAGAACCGTCTTTAGCTCCAGTTCCAGGGGAATCTGACACTCTCTTCTGACCTCTGTGGCATTACACAACATGGGTGCACCAACCTACATGCAGACAGTACATTCATACACATAAAAAATAAATAAAATTTTAAAAAATTAAAAAAATATACATTTCATGAAATTCATATTCAGTAAAAAATTAAAAACAAAAATAACTGCTGAAAATAAAACAATAAACATTTTATTTATTATTTGAGCATAATTAATTAATACAATTTTAAGTATTAAATTTTTAGCTCCATGTACTTTTATTTATTTATTATTCATATTTTTAAAATATTTTATTGAGCTTTGATACATTTTGTATAACATTTCTTGGTCAAGTTAGGCCCCCTCCCCCATGCATGCCTCACCCTCAAGACATGTCATACATGTCAAGTTAAGACATTCAGACATACATGTCAAGTCAAGAAGACATTCAGCCTGGTGCGTGGAAATGGGCTGTGACCAGAGAAACAAAGATGCTTGTTGGAGAAATGGAAATGTTCTAAAATTAGGTTGCAGAAATGGGTGTAAAGCACTCTACATACACTAAGAGCAGTGAAATTGCAGAGCATTTTATTTATTCATTTATTTATTTATTTTGGGGGGTCTTTTTAAGACAGGGTTTCCCTGTAGCCCCAGCTGTCCTGGAACTCACTCTGTAGACCAGGCTGGCCTTGATCTCACAAAGATCTGCCTGCCTCTGCCTCCCAAGTGCTAGGATTAAAGGCGTGCACCACCACACCCTGTGCAGAGCATTTTAAATATACTAAAAGCCATTGAAGTGTATATTTAAAATGTAAATTCTGTGTCAATAAAGTTGTTTTAAAAACTTGGAAAAAAAAAGAAGACATTCATAGACATTCTCAGGCTCCAAAATGGTGTATGGCACATAAAGGACCTTGCTAATAGGATAGATGGAAATATGAATAAATAACCATATTTACATCTCGAAATAAGCATGTCAAAATAAGCAAGTCAGGCTGAGAGAGCACAAGGGGTAATGTCACTGTTACTAAGCCTGACTAGCTAAAGTTCCATCCCCTGGCCCTACATGGTGGAAAGAGAGAAACAACTGCCTCAAGTTATGCTCTGACCTCCACGTGAGCACCATGACACATGTGTGTACCCCCTGCACAAATAAATAAGTAATAAAGTATGTAAAAAGTATGGGAGCTGGAAAGATGGTTCAATGCCTGAGATCATAATGCTGATCTTGCAGAGTACTGAGATCTGTTCCCAAACCCATGTCAGAACACTCATAACCACTGGCCTGTAACTTGTTTGCAGAGATCCAGTACTCTGATGCACTCTTCTGGCCAGCCACTGGGATCACCTGCATACACACAAACACACATACACACACACACAATTAAAAATAAAATGAATCTTTTTTTTTCTTTTGGTGCTTTTGAGACAAGATCTCCCTGTAGCCCCAGCTGGCCTGGAACTCGCTCTGTAGACCAGGCTGGCCTCAAATTCACAGAGATCCGCCTGCCTCTGCCTCCCAAGTGCTGGGACTAAAGGTGTGCACCACCAGGCCCAGCCATAAAAATAAATCTTTTAAAATATGTACAGAGAGACTTTTTCAGAGCAGAGGGGAGAAGTGACTCTGGCAAAGGTGTCAGGCAGGAAGTGGATAGAAAAACCGAGCAGAAGTGCTAGTAATGTTCTGTAGAGGAGGAGTTACTGAGGCAAGGTGCTGGACACAGGCAAACAGTTTAAAGTAGCAAGACAACTATAGTGAGGATTCCTTCCCCCCCATTTCTTATTCTCTGAGACAAAGACTTAATGCTCTTTAACAATTATGGTTTGTTACTTGGCATTTCCAACAACAGACTAATATTGATATACAAGCCCACATGTTGACTTGAAATTGTCAGTGAATGTCCATCATTGTGAATGTTAGGTATTGTATGACATTTGTCCCTTGCAGGCTCAACCCTTTCTCCTGCTGATATGAACGTACACAGAAATGTGTTCATTTTCCTCTGCTCTTCCTATGCAACTAATTTGGGATTTAGTGTCTCCATTATTACGACTATGAATATGTTATTTGTAGCTGAGCTGTATGATGGATTATCCTTCTTGTAATTTTTCTCTAGAATTTGCTATTGCTTTGCCTTTTACTCCTTTCTAAATTTTTACTTAGTTATTTTTATTTTATGAGTCAGCCCGCATGTGTGTAAGTGCACACATGTCATGCAGTGCCCATGGAGAACAGAAGAGGATGTCAGATCCCCTGGAACTGGAGTTATGAACAGGATGGTTGTTAGCCACCATGTGAGTGCTGGAATTCAAACCCAGGTCTTCTACAAGTATCTAGCCCCTCTTTTCTCATTTCTTTCTTTTTTTTTTTTTTAATGTGAACAATACTTTATTTAGTCATTTTTGTTTACAACTGAAACTCTGGGAGTTCAAAATTAACATCCTTGCCTGTGAGCTTCTTATACACACCAGAGAAAGTTTCAGCCTTGTGCTCCACATTATTCTGCTGTGCTTTGTGTAAATGAACCTTAATGAGCCAGCTGCCATCCAGTTTCACATGGATCCTCTTGCCCACAATTTCACTTGGGAAGACCAAATCCTCAAGAATGGCATCGTGCACAGCAGTCAGGGTATGGCTTCTGGGACGCTTTTATTTTTTGGTACAGCTTTTTTGAGTTGGCTTGGGCAGAATCCTCCTCTGAGCAATGAAGACTACATGCTTCCCACTGAACTTCTTCTCTAATTCATGTACTAGGCGGACTTGGATTTTTCTGGAAAGATTTCACCTGAGGAACTGGAACAAAAATTATGATAGCCTTCCGACCACCACCAACTTCAATTTCCTTGGCTGCGGTGATGTTGAATTCTCACAGGTGCACCTTGAGGTCCGAGTTCATCTCCAGCTCGAACAGCGCCTGGGAGATGCCTGACTCGAACTCATCCAGCTTCTCGCCATTGGGCTTCACGATCTTGGCACTCGAGCTGAACATGGCTTCGTCCTTATGGAGCGCCTGCTTAGAAAGAGATCTAGCTCTCATTATCTGGGCAGTGGAACGAAAGAGGCGGGAGCAGCTCTTTTCTCATTTCTTTTTTTTTTTTTTTTTAACTTTGGTTAAAATTTTTGTCTATTATTTTTTTTAATTTGTAAGTCCACTCCCTTTTTTTTTTCGAGACAGGGTCTCCCTGTAGCCCCAGCTGTCCTGGAATTCTCTCTGTCGACCAGGCTGGCCTTGAACTCACAAAGATCCGCCTGCCTCTGCCTCCCAAGTGCTAGGATTAAAGGTGTGCGCCACCACGCCCGGCTCTTTTCTCATTTCTAACAGATGCCTCTAAGTTATTGTGTCAGCATCAACAAATCCCTAATCCATGTAATCAAATATGTAAACTACACTATGGTTTTCATTCTTCCCTTGAGATGTTTGTCCTAGACAAAGACATCTGGGCTGCTTCCAACTTTAGACCGCTTACACAGGACTTCTGTTAGTAACCTTCCTAAGATGCCCCTTGGACATTTTCCTATCTTGTTCTGGATCCCTAATTCCTGGGTACCATGCATTCTGCTTTGCGTTGTTTTCTGAGTGCATTAGTTGTTGAGATCTTGAATATCTGAAATTGTATTCTACTTTCTTCTTGGTAATTTGAGTATGTAATTCTTCATACTTTAGGATTGGTAGGTAGCTTTTCTTGCCATTCTGTCTACTAATTCTCTTCTTTCATGACACTATATTGTTTGTGACAATTGCTTATCTTCACTGTTCTTTCTTTTTTGTAAGAATTTTATAAAATAACTATTTTTTTCACTTAAATAAAGATTTATTGACTTTAAAAAAAGGAATTCAAATCATCATTCCAATGAAATTCTACTTTAAATGGATCCTTATCTACTGCTTATGATTAAAAAGAAAGACAGGGAAAAATACTGGGTAGGTTATTGAAAAACTGAAAACTCCTTTGTTGATAGGATCGCTAACATAGTACCATTATATTAGAAAGCAGTTTGGAAGCTCCTTAAATTGAGAAACAATCCCAGAAATTCCACTGATATTTGGCAGTAGAGAAATTCAAACATATTTCCAAACCAAAATGTACACATTATGTTATTCATAATAACCAAAATTTGGGGAAATGCCCTTCACTTGATAAACACAAAAACAACATGAACAAACATCTCTTTACAAACATAAACAAACATCTCTTTACAGAATTTTGTTTTGCAGTAAAGTAGAACTTGTGCATGCTAACACAGTGGCATGCTAACAGCTGTTGGAGGTTCATATGTTTGAACCCTATCTTGTCTGGAAAACAGTTTCCTAGCAGTTGTCTACCATTTTTGGCTCTTACAAGCTTTCTGTCTCCTCTCCACAAAGACTGCTGAGGTTTCTTATTTCACTGTTGTTTCTTAATAGACGTTCTATTCTCGTACCTCTGTCCATTCTGAATTCCTTCTCACAGTCCCTCATGTTACTCACCATTCTTATCTGTCACATTTCCCTATCCTGCCCACACCTCTCTCTTCTACACAATTCTCCATATCTTTGGAGAATGTATATTTGAGTAACTGAATAGATGAAGCAACTAAAATTTAATATATTTATACAGATATGTCATTTCAAATCTGCCTAATTTACAAGTGAATTCTCTTTGGTATCTGTCAGAGGGTGCTCACTAATATGCCTCCAGTCAGGTCAATTCTGAAAACTGAAGGCTATTTTCAGGTAGATGACAAGGATATGCCCATCTTTTGTTTGGAAATCCATCATGAGATTTTATAGGAGGTAAAGCCCTGCTTCTTTTTACGGCAGGTTTCCTCAATTGCAGGGCATTTTGCGGATTTCAGATAGGGGCATTTGGCCATATCCAGAGATATTTTCAGTTGTACTGGTGACTGAGTTTGCTGCATGCATCAATTGAGAAGAGGCTAGGGGTACTGATGAATATCCACCACACAGGAGAGCACTTGTAATCAAGAATTATCTGACTCTCAGTGTCTGTTAGCCATAGCCATACCATTTTGAAAAGTTCTTCCATTTGGCTAAATGCTGCAGTATCCCCAAACTGGATATTAACTGACATTGCATAACCAAAGTTATTTGTCCTCCTAGATTCCTGCCACAGCCCCCTTGCATAAGACCTGCCCCCTCCCATAATGACTGGCCATAAGAAATGTTTATTGCTGGGTGTGGTAGTACATGACTTTAATCCCAGAATATTGGAGGGAGAGGCAGGTGGATCTCCACGAGTTTGAAGTCAGCCTGATCTAGATAGTGAGCCCTGTCTTGAAAATTGATCACCTAACATTCTTTTTTATTTTTTTTTTATTTTTCAGATACTTTTATTGATGATTTGCGTATTTCATACATTATCTTTCAGTCCAGTTTAGACACATTCCCTTCTCCCTGCCCCCACCCCACCCTTGTTCATGTCTTCTGACATACATGTCTTGCTTCTTTCTCTCAGTCTTTACAAAGTTTTTCACTGCAGAGGCTTGTTGTTTTGGGCAGAGTTTAACTGCATCAGTCAGTTCTTTGACCTAGTCCCCATGTTGTTGTTTTTCCCTCCCCCTTGTATTGTTTCAACATATGCCCATATCTATGTCACACATGTACTAAAATCATGTCATCTGAAAATAAACTCTATGTTATTTCCAAATCATATTTTGGGATTCATATTTTTCCCTTTTAATTTTNTAAATTATGACCTCTGAGAATAAACTGTATGTTAATTCCAAAATATGTTTAGGGATTCTTTAACTGACCACTCACCGTTTTTCCCCAGTGATGGCTGGGGGAGCTAAAAACGAAACTTTCTCCTTCCTTCCTTCCTTCCTTCCTTCCTTCTGACCTTTCATTGTGAACAACATCAAAGTCATGAAGTGCTGTCCTGGGAAAACAAGGGCCCAGGTTTATTCTCATTCATACCTGGCAGCTGGAGCATGGACTCCCCACAGCTTGGGCAGTGTGTGTGTGTGTGTGTGTGTGTGTGTGTGTGTGTGTGTGTTGTGACTGCAATGGAGTTAGTTTAACTCATTGTCCTCTCTTCCCCAAAGCAACAGTCATCATAAAGCTGAAATAGATAACAAACACTTGTGGATTAGTGAGAAGATTATTACTATTGAGGTTATGATTAAGTTGATGACCCACTTTTCATTACAAGTAGACTTTTTATGGACAACTGCATATGACTGAGAAACATGGGAGAAACACTGGTAAAAAGTGGATATAGTCAACACTGATCTTCAGAGGAGACCTATAGAACAATGAAAGCTCCCCTTGCTTTATTTAATTATGCTTAATTAAATAGTAGTCTTCCCGAGAGGAGAGGACACTTGATCTTCTTTCCTTGTGGATATAATTAATACTGAAGCTGTTTTATTATTCCTCACTGAAGATAAAGAGAAATGAGACAACCTTGCAGTTGTGAAATTTCCAATGTATATTGGATTTTCTTTTCATTTTTTAAAAGAAGAGCCTGCCATTGAGAATCTAACAATATGTTTTATTTTTTTGAAGTGGAGAAACATGGTGCACAACAGTTACCTGAAATGACAATCTTACTGAAAGACGAGAAACCTAAGGTGAGGTAAATAAGATCAAAGGAATCCAACAAATGGCTGCTGACTCGAGAACTATTGGTTTATAGATGAGATGAATTCAAGGTTGGGTACATTGAACTTGTTAACAATGGTTACCGAGGCAGAGAAATGCAAAGAACAGTTCAGAATATCATGTATATTTCAAAGAACAGCCGGTTGTTGATAAGAAAATGTAAATTGTCAGATATGGTTGGAAGTTAAAGCCACAAGAAGGGATGGCATCATCCTTCAAGGCTTTTGGTTTTCTTTGAAATATAGAAATCATTCTATATTTGCCAAAGAGCCTTGTGACTTTAGTTTGGTTTTCTTACTAGGAAGAGAGTGCATGACTAGCCAAGGTAAATATATTCCTTTCTCTTTGGCAGTTTCCTTTCTTATTGTAAGCATTATGAATTAATAAACTGGAAAGAAGAGGAGTGGAAGTGGAAGGAAAATCGAGAAGGTGAGGTATAAGTGGCTATAGAGGAAAAAGGCAAGACTCTTGAGTGGTTTGGACTCACTCTAAAGTGGAATTGAAGAATTAAAGCCACAAAAGACAAGCTGACAAGCCATTTTCTACCACCACCACATGAAATGTGGTTTCCCAAGAAATGCACTTTGGGGGATATTGAAATTCCTATTTTAAGACTTAAATCCTAGTAGGTACAGATGTTTGTGATATTATTCTATTGTGCAGCCTCCCTGTGCAATAAAACACAGAGATATACAGAATTTAAGCACAGAGTTACTGATCCAAATATTTGAAAGATATAATCAAAATGTAGTGTCTTTCTCCTTTCCTCTGTCTTACATACATACATACAAACATACCTTTTGTTTTTCCTCACTTAAAATATCTTGGAGGAGATCTTAAATATTAGTAAACACATTGTTCTTTTTCAGTTTTATTTCATCAATATGTTATTCCAGAATATAGGTTAATATAATTCTGTAGCTGGCCTCTTAATAATGAGCTAAGATTGCTTCCAGTACCTCCTGATTATCAAAAATAGTACAAGGACAAATGTATTTACATATCTCTCACACTGTGTAAGCAAATGTGTGTAATTCCTGGAATTGAAATGAGTGGCTCAAGACTAACACCTTTTCAAAACGTTAGTAATTCTTTCTAGAGCCTTTTCCCCATAAAGTATGAGTTAGAAATATTTTCTCATCCTTTTCTTTTGATTTTGTTGAGTTTTACCCTAAGCAACTTTTATTTAATCTTTTTGAGACAGGGTCTCCCTGTAGCTCTGGCTGTCCTGGAACTTACTCTGTAGACCAGGCTGGCCTTGAACTCACAGAGATCCACCTGCCTCTGCCTCCCAAGTGCTAGGATTAAAGGCGTGTGCCACCATGCCCCGCTTACCCTAAGCAACTTTATATTATTTACTATTATGATTTTTCTCAGGGTTACTGAGATCAGACTGACAATTTGAACACATTTGAGGGTACAACAGAAAAATTTGATGCATGTGTATACTGTGAAATTGTTACCATAAAAATAGTTGGTTTTCAAGAATACAAAATTTTGGTATTGATTGATTAATTATAGTCACCACACTATGCATTAAATCTCCAGGTTCTCACCATGTAGCCAATGGATTACCGGGAAGTTACTACGCACCAGGCTGGCCTTGCATTTGCTGTAGTCCTCCTGCCTCAGTCTCTGAGGTGCTGGGATTACAGCATCACCACTTCTGGATACATATTCAGTTTTTAATTGAAGTTTATACCATTTGACTAATATCTCTTCATTTCACTCACCTCTTGACTTCAGATAATTACCTTTCTAATCACTGCTTTCAACAATTTCTCATATATGTAAAATCTTACAGTACTTTCCCATGCATATTTCACTTAGCATAATGTCCTGCAGTTTCATCCAAAGCTTAACACTATTCTACTGTGTACACACACCATAATTTCCTTATGTTTTCACCTGTCCATGAATACTTAGGGCTTATGTTTATCTTCATTACTATAAATGGCACTGGAATGAACGTGGGGAAGTAGATACTTCTTTGAAATAGTAATTCAATTTTCTTCGTATATACATCTAACAATGAAGTTGTTGAAACATATGTATGGTAATTCTATTGTTAACTTTTGTGTAACCTCCATATTGGTTTTCATAATGGTTGCACTAATTTACACTCTCGCCAACAGTGCACCAAAGTTTTCTTTTCTGTACATCCCAGCATTTGTGATCTTTTGAACTTTCTTGATTTCCATTTTAACTGGAATTAAGGGATAGCACTCTGTGATTTTCATTTACATCTCCCTGATGGTTGATCATGTTGATCATGGGGAAATTAGTATTTTATTTATTTCTTTTTAATTTTTTAATTAATTTTAATTATTTCTGTATGTGTATGAATGTACTGTCGGCATGCAAGTTTGTACACCCATGTCGTGCAATGCCGCGGAGGT
Source organism: Rhizomys pruinosus (assembly GCA_009823505.1). Classification (NCBI taxonomy): domain Eukaryota; kingdom Metazoa; phylum Chordata; class Mammalia; order Rodentia; family Spalacidae; genus Rhizomys; species Rhizomys pruinosus. The sequence continues at coordinate 555,695 of VZQC01007756.1, read as the reverse complement.
CAGAAGAGGGTATCGGATTCCCTGGAACTGGAGTTCTCCTGGAATTGGTGTTTCAGACGGTTCTTGGCCTCCATGTGGGTGCTGGGGATCGAACCCGGGTCCTCTGCAAGAGCGGTCGGCGCTCTTAACCGCTAGGCCATCTCTCCAGCCTGGGAAATTAGTATTTTAACAAGAGGAATCGTTCTGCCTGGCCAACAAAGTATCACAGGAACCTCTGTGAAAGGAATTGACCACATAGATTACATTTATTTGTTTAATAAAAACCTTGACAAAGAGTTTTAGAAATATATTTCAGATATTTGTTAAGGAAGAAAAATGATATTTAACTATTAGCATTTGTTGAAAAACATGCAGTCTTTGTAAAACATTTTTCTTCAGTTTGTTTCTTTTTTAATTTTTAAATGTTTTTATTGATTATTTGAGAATGTCATATAATTTATTTTGACCATATTAAGAACCCCCATCTTCACCTGCACCTTACTACCCCCTGAGATCATGTCCTCTATTTGTATTTTTCTTTTCTTTTTTTTGGGGGGGGGTGTCTTTTTGAGACAGGGTCTCCCTGTAGCTCTGGCTGTCCTGGAACTCACTCTGTAGACCAGGCTGGCCTTGAACTCACAGAGATCCGCCCACCTCTGCCTCCCAAGTGCTAGGATTAAAGGTGTGCGCCACCATGCCCAGTTGTATTTTTTCTTTTCTTAAAGTCCTATGGATTATCACTTATAGCTAAAAATGNTGAGAGAAAGATGCAGGACAGTTATGGCAGAATGCATGATCTGGGATGGGGTGGGGGGGGGGGGGAGGGAAAGGGAAATAAGCCTGAACTGAATTGGAAAAAATGTATGAAATGCACAAAGCATCAATAAAAATTAATTAAAAAAAAAAAAGTCCTATTGTGTATAACGTTTCTGTTTCCCCAAAATGCTCTTGAGTGGGGAGTTCCATCCTTTGGACATTGTTCAACCTACCAGGCATCATCACACCTGTGGGGAAATTCAGCTTGAATTGCAGGCTAGCTTTTAAGATAGCATGCCTCAGGGCACAGAAAGGCCAAGGGTCTGGCCCCGCCCCAAGGAGGAGCAAGCAACGTGGCCCAGGTGCATGATGCTGGGTTGGGCAATGATGTGCAGTGGTGCAGAGTTGGGGGACTAATGATTGGCTCTGGGGACTGATGTCATTTGGTTTATAAAAGCAAGCTGTAGCAAGGAATAAATTTGAATTTCATAGTAACATCATCATGGAATTCCTGACAATTATTTTTTATTAATTATTGTGTGCATACAAGCTAAGGTAGGCCTGCATTTCGTTTGGGTGGCCAGTGGGTTGGAAAAAGGTTTCCCTTTGCTTGCTGACCACCAATCTGGGTAGCTGGTGTTGTGAGTGGGCATTGGCTGAAGGGAGGCCATCAGCCATAAGCCTGAAATTCCTGTCCAGGGTTCAGCAGTCTCTGGTCAGGTGGGAAGCCACGGCCAAGAGTGGAACTCGTGTCTCATGGGTCCAGGCTAAGGGCCTGAGTTGAAAATACCACTCAGGCTGGGCTACAGGAAGTAACCTGCTGACCTCTGTGCTGAGGGGTCAGCTCCCCACAGTGTCTGCAAAGCAGGCACTGTGTTCCCCTTCCCTTAGCAGGGCCACGTAGTCCTGTTCAGCATAAAAAGAAAGCTTCCTACACACACCCTTAAACACACGTCTAAGAAATCTCTCTCTCTCTCTCTCTCTCTCTCTCTTTCTCTCTCTCTCTCTCTCTTTCTCTCTCTCTCTCTCCCCCTCCCCTAGCACCTATCAATTGCAGATAGTTCCCCAGCCATGTCCAAGGAGGCTTCTTGTGCACTTCCTCTATCCATGCTGGGTCTTTGTCTGCCTCAGGGTTGCACACCTTGTGGGTATGTGGGTGCATATGTGCAGCTGGCCTGTTACGTCTAGAACACAGTTTCCTGGTATTCATCTACCACTTCTGGCCCTACAATCTTTCTGCCCCATCTTCCATAATGATCACTGAGCCTTGGATGAGAGGTGTACCATTTAGGGCTGAGCTCTTGAAGTCTCTTATTCTCTGTATCTCTGTGTTACTCACCATTTGTTACAAGAAGAAGCTTCTCTGGTGAGAGTTGAGTGATGCAATATCCTTCATTTCTTATCATTTTCTTTTTCTATTCCTCCCCTCTTCCCCCTTTTAATGCTTTCTCTTTCCTTCTATCATCTTTTCTTTTCTTTCCCATTTGCTATGTGTAAGCTATTGTGCTACACACACACACACACACACACACACAGAAACCTATCCTGACATTCATACTGAGACACCCCCCTAGATCACTAGATTACTATTCTTTTTAAAATCTATTTTATTTTTCTAAATTTTATGTGTATGAGTGTATTGCTTGCATGAATGTAAGTGAACCTGTGTTCCTGCAATGCTCACAGAGGTCAGAAAGCATCGGATCCCCTGGGAGTTACAACTGACTGTCATTAGCCACCATTTGGGTGCTAGGAACTGAACCCAAGTCCTCTGCATGAACAGCCAGTGCCATTAACTGTTGAGCCATCTCTCCAGCCCCTAAAATTTATAATTCTTGAACACAAGAGATTCGAGGGTGTTCTCTGACACCGAGCATGGCAGTCCATGCCTATATTCCTAGACACTTGAGAGGCTGAGTGAGGCAGAAGGAGTGTTTGCCCCCAGGAGTTTGAGAGCATTCTGCAGAACACAGTGAGATTCCATCTTAAGAACAACAGGAAAAACTGATCTCTAAAGAGGATGGGGGTGGGTAACCACAGAAGAAGAAAAGAATGTTCTAGCAGGAAATGAGCCAAGATTAAAATAAGGGAATGTGAAAAGGTGAAAAACATCCACTTCCACTCTGGATTTAACATTGGCAAGAATGCCTGGAGTGTAGGAGTTCAAAGCTTGGTTGGAGTTATTTAAAGGGCAGCAAGTCCGGACTTTAAAAACGGTGTGGGAGCAGGTGGTGAACCAAAAGGATTTGCTGTATTGGACAAATAAGTTTAACCAACTCCATTGTGGGCAAAAGCAAGGACTTTATGATTTTGAAGATAAGCCTCTTATTCTGGACTAGCTTTCTTTCTTTCTTTGTTTCTGTTAGGTCCAGGCTTCCCAGAATCCTAAGGGGCACACAGGTGCCCACTTCCTCCAGAAGCTGCCAATCCTCTGACCCCTTCCCACTTACCTGAGGCCATGCCCCACGGGTATAACGGGTGGACCCCAGCCGCCATAACTCTTTCTGTGCCCCTCTCTCTGTACCCCTCTCTCTGTGTCTCTCTGTCCCTGTCCCCTGCAACCCCCCCCCCCCGTCTCTGCCCCCTGCCATGCTGTCCTGTCTCAACATGTGTCTGCAGGCGGCTTACACTGGCAGTCCCACATGGAAGTAAAGCATGTTCCTAGAGTAACCATGGTTTCCTGCTTTTTTATACTTAATTCTTTCTTTCTTATTTATTTATTTATTTATTTATTTATTTATTTATTTATTTATTTAGTGTTTTTGAGACAAGGTCTCCCTTTAGTCCCAGCTGGCCTAGAGTTACTATGTAAACCAGGCTGGTCTTGAACTCACAGTGATCTGCCAGCCTCTGCCTCCCAAGTGCTGGGATTAAAGGCATGCACCACCACGCCCAGCTGGACTAGCTTTCATAAATTCCACTTCATCTAGAAAACACGGCAAGAATCCAGAAATCCTTGATTGTATTTAGAATGAAGTTGTGAGCTTCTTATGTAGTAACAGTGTTTTCCGGGTAGTCCTTCCTTATGTCATATGCTCTTCCTCAACAGGTAACTCATGCTTTATATTTTTGAAGTCTCACACAGTTCACATTCTGTCTTTCAATGAAGATTCTGAATAGCTGTGGCATGCTGAATTTTCATCTCTCTTTTAAACCGCGTGGATGTGGAAGTCCTTTTGATCCCACTCATGAGAGTATTATGTATTTAAATATTTGGTTCTGATTATTCAGAACTTCAGTGAGACCAGAGTCTCAGCATGGAAGCAAAGTTTAAATTCTCTTTTACATTGAGAACCATGAAGACAGGTACTAAGTCTTACCCATATGTGACCAATCGGTTATTCATTCCATGTTACTAACACACCTCTGCACAAACACCTTCATCTTATTAAGTGTGAGAATTAGGAAGAGGGAAAGAAAGAGAAAGAAAGAAAGAAAGAAAGAAAGAAAGAAAGAAAGAAAGAAAGAGAGAGAGAAAGGAGAGAGAAANAAAAAAAAAAAAAAAAAAAAAAAAAAAAAAGAAAATCTCCAACAAAGCTATCTAAGAAATTGCCACTGGGGGGCGATGGAGGTTCAGAAACTGCTCTGCTAAGCCAGAGGCAGCTAAGCACTTTAGCTGGTTTATTTATTCAAAGTTGGAATTTGAACATGTGAACCACCAAGCTCACGGAAATTCCTGGATGAGGAACATAGTCCTTGGAGGGCGGGGGGCTGGAACCCATCACGACTAGAATTAGCACCTTGGCAGACCACTTTCAACACAAATAGCTATGCCTTCCTTCGGCGTCTTAAGAATTTACTTTGATTCCCTTCATTCTGAAACAGTGGAGGGGGAGGGGGAGTGCAAGTTAAACTGCAAAGTAGTGAGACAACACAGAAACCCAGAACGGTACTTAATTTACAATCACCTGAACACTGTCAGAGCAGTTTAAGCGACATTAAGATGTCTCTCAGCCCCTTGGCTCATGGCTTTGGCTGGTGTGGGTGGGCCTTAGTTGGTACCTTCTCTGGGGAATGGGTGGAAGCCTCAGAGTTTCTCTTAAAGGATTCGGAACGGTAGTTAACATTTCAAGAGACAGTTAAAAAAAATCTAACAAGGGGAATTTAGACAAGTTCAGAAAAGTAGCCTATGGAAAACAGACAAAATATTGGGCTGGCGAGCTGGCTCAGCAGTTAAAGGCACTTGCCTCCTGATCTGAGTTCAGTTCCCACTACCTACATGGTAGAAGGCGAAAACTGACTCTCACAGATTGTCCTCTGGCCTCCATGGCACACACTTTTGCACACACACACAAAAATAAAACATGTATATTAACCATAGGAAGAATTTTGCAGCTACTTCATACAATGGTGTGGAGTTTACTTCTCTTTCTGGATTTCCTCAGTGATGCTTAGAACTGGTATCTGAATTGAAGTCTATCCCTGGCACCAGATTTTGGCCAGCACACTCCATAAAGCATTATCAGACTTGAAAGGTTGGTCACTCATTAATCCTACTTGATCTTCTTAAGATTTTCATGAATGAAATGTTATCAGCACAAAGATTTGTCCTGTTTCCACTCCATGAAGGAATGAAAGACAGAGAAATGGAGACTAAAGTCTGGAATGCACTCTTGTGCCCAAGGAAAGACATACATAGATCAAAGAAAACTTGGTGCACCCCATGCAGCCCAAGCTCTCCATTTCTAAAGTCCTCCAACCTGACATGCGGATGAACTAGGGATTCAAAGATTACAGCAAGAATGAGGGCGCATGGAACCTGTGCTTAGTAATTTGCCTCGTGGAAGTTGTTGATGCATATTTCTAAGGGATGACTCAGATAACCAAAAGTGTGTCATGTGAATATATTTTGGATTTTGAATGAGGAGTCCAACTTTAGTATCTTTAAACAGACAAAAGAAATTTTATGTTTCTAGTCCTAGAAAGTCTAGGCGTGGACAAAGCCTTAAGAAAGGATAAATCCAGAGGCTGGAGTGCAAGGGTCTAGAAGTTTGCTTCCTTTGGTGAATTAGAACTCAGCAACAGAGTGGAAATTTCTGTCTTGTGATTGACTGGTTCTCCATCGCTTTTGTCTTCCTCGGTGCTGTGATCATCACTTTAGTTCTACTGCTTTTCCCCTGAACCAGTGAAGTCCCAGTTCCAGAGGTCGAAATGAAGATTGTGGATGCCTTTTTCATTGGCCGCTATGTCCTGCTGGCTGTCCTCAGCACTGTCTTTCTTGGAGGCCTCTTCCTGGTTCTTACTCAACATGCATTGGAGCCATTCTACGCCAAACCACTGAGGTCCTGCTGAGCACTGTTTGGAAACCTGAAGCATTTTGCCGTCGAGGATGAGCAGAAAGGCATTCTTCAGAGCCTTGGTTGACAATCATCATGTCTTCAGATCAGAGGAATATCCATTTACCACTTAGGGTAATTCGAGCCCTGGATATCTGAAACCTACACAAAGTAGACCTTGTGGGCACAGACGGTCATGATCTGAAGAGGGACTGCTGTCTTCTTAGTACACGTACTCTAGGCTTTTGTTTATTTTGAAAGGGCTGTAGTAACAATGATGTGTTTTCAGTTTTAGTGAATTTGGGGAGAAGGATTTTTAGCTTATCATCCAACAGAAGAGCCAGGTCCTTTTTGATAATGTGTAAAGTTCTTAGTTGTGTTGCTGCAATCATTTAAAAGAGAAAGGCATTCAAACACAAAGAGTGGCTTTAATGTGACAGCTTGGAGGATGTATTAGGTAGCAGTTATTGCCATCCCATGGTATAATTCTATAGAGCTGTACAAAGGCAATTTGTATCACTTGCTTGTGCTCTAATAAAGCAATGACAAAAAAAAGAAAAAAAAGAGAGAAAGGATAAATCCAGAAGCTTTGCCTGCATTAGCTCAAATGCTGCACTGCACTGTTGTAGCATTCTGAGAAATTTACTGATTGTGTCATATTCTTTCCACTGGATCAATTACATATGAAAGTGAGAAATATGATTAGCAAGACCCAGAGTATTGTGACTGATAATCTATCTAGTGCTACATGAAATGGTAGAGAGGATGTTCTTTAGCCATTAGATCATCTTCCATAGATGTTCTTTAGTCTCACCAGTGATGCTAATAGAATAAAGCATCTGGAATCTATTGGAAAATAATTTGTCTATGTGTTAGGATTTTGGTACTGTGGTAAAATACCCAATATAATGACTTAAAGGAGAAAGAGTTTATTTTGGCTTATGCATTCAGAGGGTATTTAGTTCATCATAACTGAGGAGCACATGGCAAAAGCAGCTAGGAAGCAGAGACTACTTTCACTAGTTAGATTTCTCCTTCCCACCATTTTATTTCATTTAGGCCCCAAGTCTATGGTATAGTGCTTCCCACATTCATGAATGGTCTTCCTCTATTAGTTAATACTCTCTGGAATCACCCTCCCAGACATGCCCAGAGATGTGTTTTATTAAACTCCTAGGTGTCTCTCAATCCAAAGAGGTTGACAATCAATATTAACCAAGATGGTTTGTATGAATATGAAGATAAACATGCCCAGTAGTGGGCAATCCATTGGCCAATAATTTTTTTAAATGCAGGCTTGCTTCTTTAGGTTCTACTAGAGGCCTAATGGAAAGTTCTGGATTCTTATGTAAATAATATGGGGAATGCCTCTACTAATCTTTTTTTTATTATTATTTTATTTTTGGGTCTTTTTGAGACGGGGTCTCCCTGTACCCCCAGCTGTCCTGGAACTCACTCTGTAGGCCAGATGGGCCTTGAAGTCACAAAGATCCTCCTGACTCTGCCTCCAGAGTGCTAGGATTAAAGGCGTGTGCCACCACGCCCGGCATACCTTTACTAATCTAAAAAGGATCTTAGAAAGAACTTTTTGTTAGCAAATGCTTATAAATAGAAAGCTACATTGTGAGCACATGGCACTTTTATTCCTATACTAGGAAAAGTATCATGAGTTCAGTATAGAATGCTGTGATATGCTAAGAATGGAACATGCTATGCAATAGTGAAAAGAACCAACAATCACTTTGGGGTTAAGAGTCTCAAAGTTATCCCTGGAAATCCTTTAAGGTCTACATAATAATTTGTAATGTGAGTGCTCTGATTTTTGTGTAAATCCCAGTCATATAAAAAACACATGCCCTGGCATAAGTCACACATTGAAATGAAATAAAATTTCAAGAAATTTAGGACCTATCATAATTATAGTTACTGGTGATAAGATATGGATGGAAACAGTGGGATGTTTTGGCCTGAGTGTCAATAGCTCACCTTCATGGCTAAAGAGATGGCTCAATAGTTAAGAACAGTGACTGCTCTTGTAGAGGACCCAGGATTGATTCCCAGAACGTACATAGATGTTAACAACTGCCTGTAACTCCATTTCCAGGGAATCCAATGCCCACTTCTGACCTCCGTGGACATTGCACAACATGGGTACACTTACACTCATGAAGGCAATCCACTCATACAATTAAAATAGAAATAATAAATACAATATTTGAAAAAAAGATGATGTTCAAGACTAAGAGAATTGAAGGAAGCTATCATCTAGACCAGATGCCTTACTCAGGCCTCAGGCCTAACAGCTGAATCCATACAATTCTGAGGCCTAAGAGAAAAGGTTTCATGTGAGTGGTCCAGGATGTGTACCCTTCTAAATCATTAATGTGTTGCTCTGGGTTTTTCTCCTGTCAGCTATATAAATGTGGATGTTCCACTGTGCCTCATCAGTGAATCAACTAGAACACTGACTTGTGGAGAAAAATAATAGTCATGCATTGATTTACCTTGGAAGTTGGCACTTTTTTCTGAGAAGAGCCAGGAAGTAAAGATTTTGGGCTTTGAGAGCCACTGTCTCTATGGAATCTAGTCTAAACTGTGCCTTGGTAGCAAGAAATCAGCCACAAAATAATATATAATAAATGAATGTGGCTACACTTCAATAAAAGTACATTTACAAATAATAGCCCTTACAGTTGACCCAGAGATCATTATTTTCTGATCCTTGGTGTAATGATTAGCTTTTCTATCCTCATCAGGCTAACCTTCTTGCCCCTGCTCAGAGAACATTCCTTGAAAGAGCTGTACTGTTTCCCTTTCCCACTTCACATGGTGAAGGCCACACCTTTAGAGGGATTGGATTAGGAAACAGTGTCTGTAAGTAGTTAATTTTGGTTAAATGAGGCTATAGAACTAGTATCCTTAGAAGAGGAAGCTATACCAGAGATGATGCTTACTTACATTCTCTGTCCCTTCTTCATCACTATCTGTCCATACATAGAGAAAAAGCCATATCAGAATATAGTAAGCATAAGAATCAGGCTTTCCCTGAAACCACCCTTCCTTAATGTTGTACCATATGCTTCCACAATTCTGAAAAGATGCATTTCTGCCTTTTAAGCCTCTCAGTCTGTGACACTTTGCTCTAGAAACTCCAGAAAATTAGTGCGATTTCCTCTGAACTAACTGTGGATTCTGGTGCCACCTACGTTCCTTTTTTTTCTTTTTTCCGTGGTGCACACCTTTAATCCTAGCACTTGGGAGGCAGAGGCAGGTGGATCTCTGAGTTCAAGGCCAGCCTGGTCTACATAGCAAGCTCCAGGCCAGCTGGGACTAAAGGGAGACCCTGTCTCAAAAAGACAAAAAAAATATGTATATGTATATGCATGTGTGTGGGTGGTATGTATACACATTTAAATGGAGATAAACACCTGTTTTTTTTATTAATAACCAAAAATTAAACATTTTAAAGATTTATGTTTATGAGTCTTACTTATTGTGTATGAGTGCTTTGCTTACCTGTATGTATGTGCACCATGTGCATGCCTGGTGCTAGCAGAGGTAAGAAGAGGCTGTTAAATCCCCTGGAACTGGAGTTAAAAACAGATGTGAGCCACCATGTCAGTTCAAAATGTTCAAGGACATTTTGAATATGGCCTTAACTGCTGAGCTATCTTTCCTGCCTCAATAACAATAATTGCTCAGGCTTGATTACAAAACATGAGGTGTGATACAGTAGAAATAACTAGTGAGGGATTTCTACTTAGGCTGTATCTACTATTTTCAAATGTTGACTACTTTGGAGGATAGTGAACCCAGACCATTTAGATATTTTGTCATGGAGTGATATTTGTGTTTAGCCACTTGCTTGCTTTTAGTTCTGGAGAGGTAGGGGAACTCAGAGGACAGTCAGATGAGAAACACAGATTATAGATAACACAAACAAGAAAGCATTCCAGCTCCAGTCCAAGGGGAGTCTTTTCTCTCTTCCCTTTGCTGGTCATTTACAAACACAGGTTATAGATAACACAAACAAGAAAGCATTCCAGCTCCAGTCCAAGGGGAGTCTTTTCTCTCTTCCCTTTGCTGGTCATTTATTCAATCATTAAGTTCACACAGTGCTGTGAGCAGGTAAGATAGATGCAGAAATGACAACAGCCAATGCGGTCTGCACTGCCAAGGACCTGATGTGTAAAATCAACGGCAGGAAATGTTGGGCACAAAGCAGAGAACTCCAAATGAATAAAATCATTGCAAAAATGCTAGGAAGAAAAGCAGCAGCATCACACGACAGAAATAACAGCCTTGTCACAGCCTGCTTGCCTTCCTTGTCTTCCCTTTCATCTTCTTCACACAGCTGTAAATTCTATGGCTTTTAATCTCCTAGTTTCTCCTGAACATATTGTATCAATAAATTAATATGATGTTCTTCTTATTAGTGTCATCTGCAGTACACAGTCTACAACAATCTTATCATTAATTTAGCAGTTGTGGGTTGGCCATTACTATTTAAAGCATTTCATTTTTGTAAAACTTTTTAATTGCAGAACAGTTTTAGATTTACAGAAATGTTACAGGCACACAGAGTTCCCACATACTCTCCCACTCTTTTCCTTACCGTTAACTACTTATATTAGCAGAGTACATGTATCACAAGCAATAGCTATCTTTTGGGGGGGGGTTTAAAAATTATTGCTCTCTTGTTATTTTGCAGTACTGGAACTGTAACTCTCGGCTTCACATGTGCAAAGCAAATGCACTTCACTGAGCTAAGATATCAGCCTGCAATAACATTTTTGATATACAATCCATATTGCATTGGGATTTCCATAAATTTTTACCTAATGTTCTGTATCTGTTCCAGGACCCTTGCTGTGGTTTGAATATGCAATGCCTCCCACAGGCAGATGTATTCAGTGCTTGGTCTCCAGTACTTTAAAAGTAAATTTAAGAAGTGCTAGCTGGTGAAACAGGTCACTAAGGGCATGCTTTCAAAGGTTCCACCTTGTTCCTGGTTACATTTATTCTCCCTGCTCTCTGTTTACCAAGAGGTGAATAGTATTTGCCACATGCTTCCATTGTCATGGATTCTGATTTAACATAGGTCTGGGAACAACAGAGACCAGATTGTGAACAGAAACCTTTAAGACTGTGAGCCAAATCAAATTTGTCTTCCCCTTTATTTGTTCTCACAGGTGTTTTGCCCATAACTCTGGAAAGCTGACTTACACAAATCCCATCTAATTTGTTCCAATACATTTGATCCTCATGTTTCTTTGGGGTTTTCTCAGTGGTGACATTTTCTCAGGTTTTCTTTGTTTCTGATGACTTTGACAGTTTGGAGGGCAGTTGGACAGGCATGTTGTGGACTGACCCTAACTGAAATTTTCAGATGTAATGCATTATTATTTGTCCTCATGGCTAACATGTCTGTAATTATAAATTATTAGTAGTATTAGTGGTAGTATTAGTATATATTTCAGCTCTGGTAGATGACAACATTGAGGCACATAAAGGTCAATGAACTTCCCCAAATTCAGGCAGATAGTAAATGGTGAAGTGAATTGATTCAAACTTAGGATTGCCATAATGTCATTCCATACACTAACTTTACCTTCTTGGTGTTTACTAAATTTCAGACATTGTAAACATTCCCATGAACGCTACCAAGGTAGTCTCTTCTTTATTTTTACATATGATTTTGAACATGTTGATGATATATCTAAGTAGACTAGAAAAATGTGTCTAATCAGATGTTGGGTGAACTGGTGAACTGGGTACCTATGGGACTCAGTGGCTGTTTCAGGGGAGGACAGTTGGTTAATCAAGGAAGAATATCACTAAACAGTTATCGAGACTTATTTTTCCAGGTAGTGGTTCTCTAACTGTGGTTACTGTAATGTTTCTTAGAAATATATTTCTGTGAAATAGAGTGACCCAATTTACAGGTTGTGTGTGTGTGTGTGTGTGTGTGTGTGTGTGTGTGTGTGTGTGTGTGCTAAAACCTAAATTAGGACTGGCCTGAGGAAATCAGGACAGTTGGTCACCTCACTCCAGTGCACTTAAGACTTGCTAAGGCTGAGAAATCTTGTTTTATACAAACAACAAAGTTGACAATTCTAGATATGCAGAAGAAGAAAGAGATCCACTTGGTCAGATAAGGAGAGGAATTGTTGAAAGAATTGCCACCAATTTCTGGAAGTCTATTTTCATCTGATTAGGTGGTTGGGTATGTTCAATTCTGCTTGAAGGTGAAGAATACTACCACCCAGACTCCAACCAGATAACACCAGGGTGGAGCCTTTCCATGTTCTGTCATTAAGAAAGGTAGTACTGAACTTGGGGTGGTGACAAACACCTTTAGTCTCAGAACTTGGATGATCAAGGCAGGAAGACTTTTCAAAGTTCTAGACCACTGGGGAGTATAAAATAAGACCTTGTAAACAAATAAGACCTTATAATCAAACAAACATACAATAAAAAGCATACACTATTCCACATTTTGGTTGTGCAATGATGGCAGTTATCAAAGGTATCAAGTCCTTAGAAGGCTGCTATTGGCTATTTGTTCTTTATTTTTTTTTATCCCAGCACCCCCCTACCCCTGGCTATTTGTTCTTAATGAGTCTTTATTAACTAACCTAAGATAGGGGTTCTCAACTATTGGCAGCTTACCTAGGACAATTTAAAAATCACTGTGCTCCAAGTTCAACTGGGCTACTAAAGATGAAGCTCATTAGTAGCTTTGGGAACAGGATTTAGGCAGCAGTCATTTTGTACTATGAGAACCATGAATCAAAAGTAACATTGTCCTGTAGAAACAGAACAGGAACCATAATTTTCTAGCAATCACATTTTTAAAAAGTAAAAGAGAAGTATATGAATTTTAAATATAACCCAGTATATATGGCATTTTTATCATTTAGCCTATAATTACCATAGATTTTTCAATGACAGTTTACATAATTTTTTCCCATGCCGTCATTAAAATCTGGTGTATGTGTATATTTTACTGTTATAGTACTATTTTAATATGGATGCTAAATTTTGACCAGAAATATGTGGTCTGTACTTATATAGCTAATTTGTGTGTTAGTTTTTTTTTTTTTTTTTTTTTTTTTTTTGTCTTTTCAAGACAGGGTCTCCCTGTAGCCCCAACTGTCCTGGAACTCACTCTGTAGACCAGGCTGGCCTTGAACTTACAAAGATCCACTTGCCTCTGCCTCCTGAGTACTAGGATTAAAAGCGTGTGCCACCACGCCTGGCTTGTGCATTAGATTTTATACTTAAACTTAAAATATAGGGATATATCTTCTAATTTTTCATCTTATTTCTTTGGATCTTGATGGTAAGTTCCCTTTGTTAACAAAATGTTTTCATTTAAAAAAATGTTTTAATTGTACGTCCTTCATATTTTCCTTCATGTGATTTCAGTGACTCTTGAAGGTGGTGATGACGTTCTTTTTTAAATTTTTTTATTTATTATTTTGTATGTGTATGAATGTACTGTCTGCATGTAGGTTGGTGCACCTGTGTCGTGCAATGCCTCGGAGGTCAGAAGAGGGCATCGGATTCCCCTAGAACTGGAGTTAAAGATGGTTCTCAGCCACCATTTGGGTGCTGGGAATCGAACCCAGGTCCTCTGCAAGAGCAGTAGGTGCTCTTAACTGCTGACCCATCTCTCCAGATGACTTTCTTAAAAAAAAGAATCCTGCCCCCTGAAGGCAACTAAAGGCTGATAAGGGTTGAAGCATGACCAGCATCACCAATTTCATTATAATTGTGGATGCTGTTTATTCTCTAATAACTACCAGTTTATAAATCCTCCAAAAGAACTCAGTGGATTTTGGTTTTATTTTCTCTGAGTTTATTTTCTAGAAACTGGTACAGGAGTAAAATCAACTTTTGCTCAAAGGAATCAATGGAATTGAATCGATTTAATAATTGAATAAATGTTGAAACATTTCAGAAGCAGTGTCTTTCCACACCGATGTCTGAAGAATTTTTTAAAGAGAATATTACAGAAGGGAACACAAGTACTAAGTCTCAAAATTTCTACGTTTAAGAGAACTAAATGCGACTTGGATTTATTCTGCTTAGAACACAAAACCACAAAGAGCATGGGTCATCAAATACTTTTTAAAATAACTCAAACATTGAACCTACTGTAGTCATTTTCAAAAGCAAATAAATGAATATAGGGACTTACATCCAGATTAAATACACTCAGCTGTTCTTCAGTCCCAGGAAACCAAAGGAGACTAAGTTGAAAAAAATAAAAAAAAAAAAAAAAAAAAACACTGAGGACATAATATATATGTATGGTTCATAAATGCTTTTTATATTCTCAGGTTATATTCATGCTTGTAGACAACTTCATTTGTATATATGGACAGTCATTTCTTGATATCCATGGTGGAATGGTTCTAGAATCCCCCATGGATGTCAAAATATGTGGATGTTTTCAGGCATCTGATATAAAGTTGTGTCATTTTGCATGTAGCAAACACATCGTCCACATTATTTTTTTGGGGGGGGTCTTTTTGAGACATGGTCTCCCTGTAGCCTCAGCTGGCCTGGAACTCGCTCTGTAGACCAGGCTGGCCTTGAACTCACAGAGATCCGCCTGCCTCTGCCTCCTGAGTGCTCAGATTAAAGGCGTGCGCCACCACGTCCACATTATTTTAAGCTATCTCCTTATTACTTATAATACCCAAAATATTTAATCACTGTTTAGAGCCTAGTGACAAAATATCTATGCATTTTCAACACATACGGTATTTTTTTTCAAATATCTTTGCTCCCCAGTGCTCGTATTTACAGATGTAGAACCCACAACTATGCAAGAAGGAGTTAAAATATGATTATCATACCAATACAAATTGAGCACATGTCAGACCTTTATCCAACTCATCAATGCTAATAGTCATGAGGGATTAAACTGATTCCAAGAACATTTTGAAGTATTTAGTACATTTTAGGCATTTTGAAGAAAAAATGTTTTGGAATGAGATTTTGAGTACACAGTCAAAGTTTAGTAATGTATTTCAAAGCAAGAAAAAAAAAAAGACAACATTTAGACTTTGCTTTCCCACTGGATAGAAATGTATGGATTTATATTGATCCAGAGCATCTGAATTCTAATTTGACAGAAAAATATAAAGTCAAATGATGGGTATATTCCCTAGATAATTAAATAATTCTTAAGTTAGCCAAGCAGTCATTTGGTAAGATTTTGAAAAATCACAGTTTCATTTGATCCCAATTTGGATAATTATTTTTAATACATTTTACCAATGAGGAAAAAGATACTTAGATATATTAAATAGCATAATAAAGGTATCACACAAGTTACAGAGCATAAGTGGAGTCCAGTTCCTTTCGATGCTTGACTTCAGTCACTCTTTTATGCTAGTTAAAATCTGTATTGTTTTGTCCCATACATTTTATTTGTGTTTGCATGCACTCAACAAAGTTTAAATTAAATCAAATCAGCATTTGAGACAGACAAACCTGTTCATTATATAATTATTGTAAGATGACATCATTTCCAGTGATATTTGTCCTATCAAGGATTTTGTTGTCATTTATTTACCGTCATAAACATACTTATACTGGAGAACTGGTGCATTCTTCTGTAAGGAAGGGCGGTTGAAGGAGACTACAATACAGGAAGTTATGTGAAAGACAGACTCTAAGCAGGATATGATCTTAGGCTGAAAAATGAAGGAGGGAAATTGACTTTGGCAAGAGTGACCTGCAGAGGCTAAAGGGAAGAACATGAAGAAGGAAAGAACCACAAATACTGGAGTTGATTTAATTCTCACCTCTTTAATTTGACGCTACTTGTAGTAAATTCAAATAGACACCAAAGATCACATGGGCCCTAAGCTATTAATTCTGAAGATTCTGAATATTGAACTCATGCACAGTATCCTTTTTTTAAAATTATGGTCTAACATTTTATTATTGATATACACTTTATTCATAATTGGCTATAGCTTTTTAAAGATACTGTTTCTAAATCAGCATGGATTACATGAATTATTTTAGCAAAACCTCACCGTTCAGACTAATTTTCACACGTAAAACAGACATTTTAAAATGTGTTTCTTGGTTTGTTTAAAAGAATACTGAGTAATATTAAGTAGGTTAAAGTACTATTTGCACATTGAAGGTCATCAAGAGATTTACTGTATTTATTGTTTTAAAAAACAAAACAAGATCAAAATGGTCTTGCACTTTTGACTAATATAGAATATCCTGGACCAGATTTAGATCTTGCCAAAAAATACTAAAAAACCTGCATAAACCATACAAGGCTGTGATTTTCAAGAAAGTAATAGCATACAATTTAAGACAGTGATCTTTGTGCTATAGGAAACAACTTACATAGGCCCAGTGATTTTCCAAGCTTACTGCTTGGAGAGAGTTTCAAGATCACCATGCAGGATGGAAATTCAAGGTAGAGCCTTTTGGACTTTCTGAATTGAGGTAGTAGCACTGGAATTTCAAGGAAAGAAGAGCGTTTTCCAGAGCCAGAACACTGGGATATCTGTATAATACTCAGTGCAGTATTAATCAGTTTATACATGAGAGGAGGCTGTTCAGGACCAGAGGAAGAATCACCTAGAAAGTTATGGGAAACAATATGCAGTACTCATGAAGGGATCAAAATGGGGCCTCTTTTAATCATGCAGACTTAGAAGAACTCATACTTCATATAGTATTGAATGACTATATCAGGAGGGTCTTCCTTCAGTAGTGAGGCCTAATTATTCATAATCAAGGTTCTGGTGCTGCCTAACAGATCTTACTCTAAAGACCCAAGAGGATTGAAAAGTGAAGCAGAGATATGAAAATATAGAAAGTTCCTTTCTAGACAGCAAAACTACATTATTGGAGGCAAAAAATAGACTGCTGAGGAGTAATGACAGAGTAGATTCTGTAGAAAAAAGATTACTGAATATGAAGACATAAGATTAAAAATAATACAAATAAAATATGGAGGAAAAACTAAGTAAGCAGAACATCAGTGATCCATGTGAAAACTGACAATTTGACATGTATAGAATTTGAGTTACTGAAATAGGAGATTATGGGCAAATTTTCATAAAAATAGCAAAAATATTTCCAATTTTGAAGAAATTATAAAGATACTGATATGAATAGATTACTGAACACAAGAAACATGAAGAAAATAACCTTAAGTTATGCCATAAATTCCTATGTATGTCCATCATAAAAAGTTCATTAAATCTTCCAGAAAAATAAAGACATATAAGGAAACAAAACTAAATATGATAATAGATACGCTTTATATGTAACAATTTAATCAATAAAATTTTGGATTATCTGTAAAGTACTAAGAAAACAGATGAAAAAATCCTGTTAGGTTTGGATTCTATACTCAAAAGATCTGTTTTAAACAAAGACAAAACATTTTTTTCAGGCATATAAAACCTAAAAGGGAGCTGGAGAGATGGCTCAGTGGTTAGGTATGGGTGTGTCTGATCTGAGTTTAGGTGTGTGCATGAGCTAACATTTCCAGCCAGTGTGTCCTAGAGGCACAAGTGAGGTTCACAGAGCCTCTCTGTCTACACCCATGAATTAGGATGATGTCATGCTACAAGGGTCTGGGATTAGTCCCTGGGAAGTGATGTCACACTGTCTATATAATGACATGACATGTTGCATTTGAATAAACAGCCATTTTGTATTTGGTTTTGCACCTGCCATGTGTCTTTGTGCTGTGCTTTTACACAATGATTTTTCAAGGGCCTGTCTCACTGTGGAAATGACTGCTTACTACAGTTAGGAGCACTGGCTATTCTTGCAGAGGATTTGGGTTCGATTCCCAGCACCCCCACATGGCAGCTGACAACTGTCTGTAACTCCAGTTCCAGGGGAATCCGACACCTACTTCTCACCTCTGCCTGTATTGCATGACATGGGTGCACTTATATAAGTATTACCAAGCACAAATATGATCATTTGTGGTAAGCAGAATACTAAGATGGTTTCTAAGATTTTTCCCATGGTGTTAAAACACAATATTTAATCCTTTTTTGAGTCATTTGTGTAAATATGGACTGTATAATAAACAATGCATGATTTAAACATTTAACTTTCTAAAAAAATAAAAATTTAAAATAACATTAAATACAGTTGCTTTATCTATATAAAAATTTTCAGTGTGATAATGGTATGGGGGTAACATAGGATAATAGGATGATGTCCTGTTCATAAGAGATGCCTACCCTAGTACTTTGAGGAGACAGTTGTGATGTCAGTCTCAGCTTACTCTGAAATATGTAAGCAAAAGAATGTGAGATAGAGAGACAACTGAGGCAAAGTATTGCCAATCAACAAATTTAATCATATGGGATTTGATTTGCCATTGTAAGTCTGAAATTTAGATGTCAAAATAAAATGTCAGGAGAAAAATTGCATTTTATTTATTTATTTATTTATTATTTATGATCCTAGCTTCCTTCTTCCCACTGAATCAGAGTGTCCAGGATGCACTTAAAATGCTATGTTTTTGCCGAGTATGGTGGCGCATGCCTTTAATCCTAGCACTTGGGAGGCAGAGGCAGGTGGATCTCTGTGAGTTCAAGGCCAACCTGGTCTACAGAATGAGTTCCAGGCCAGCTGGGGCTACAGGGAGACCCCATCTAAAAAATGCTATATTTTTATTTACTTATTTATTTATTTTTAGATTTATAATTTATTTATTATTTTGTTTCATGTGTATTAGTGTATTGCCTGCATGTGGTTAAGTGTACCTGTGTTGAGCAATGCCTGTGAAGCTCAGAATAGGGCATCTGGTCTCCTGGAACTGGAGTTGAGGAATGTTGTTAGATGTTGGAAACCAAACCTGGGTCCTCTGTAAGAGCAGCCAGTGCTCTTAACCACTGAGGAATTATCCAGCCCCTCAATGACAAAATACTATATATATATTTTTTTTAATTTTATTTATTTTTGTATGTGTATGAATGTACTGTCTGCATGTAGGTTTGTGCACCCGTGCCGTGAAATGCCGCGGAGGTCAGAAGAGGGTCTCAGATTCCCCTGGAACTGGAGTTCTCCTGGAATTGGAGTTACAGACGGTTCTTAGCCGCCACGTGGGTGCTGGGGATCAAACCCGGGTCCTCTGCAAGAGCAGTCGGTGCTCTTAACCGCTAGGCTATCTCTCCAGTCCCCACAAAATACTATATTTTTAACAAGTGTCATTAATACTTGTTATCATAAAAGAGTCCATGGAACACTGACCCCATAAATGCTTTCCTCTGGCATTCAAAAGATCTTGACATCAGTATCCCCAGATCTTGTTTGCAGTGAGGTTAAGAATTGGTGTGTGTGTGTGTGTGTGTGTGTGTGTGTGTGTGTGTGTGTGTGTATGTGTGTTGTTCCTCAGTACATGTAAAATCACAATGAAGGAATGATAGAGAAGATACTTTTAGCATCTATCTAAAATCTATTTAATTTTAAATTTTCT
Source organism: Rhizomys pruinosus (assembly GCA_009823505.1). Classification (NCBI taxonomy): domain Eukaryota; kingdom Metazoa; phylum Chordata; class Mammalia; order Rodentia; family Spalacidae; genus Rhizomys; species Rhizomys pruinosus. The sequence goes on along the minus strand of VZQC01007756.1, from coordinate 536,186 downwards.
GCTCTTGTCTCTAAGTCTGAGAAATACAGAACAACCTCTCCTTGAATTTGAGTGATATTTTGTTTAAGACTTTTATAATACAGCCATTGTTCCTCAAATCCAGGCTGTTTCTCCAAGTGCAGACTCTCAATTGGCTGATTACTTTTTTATGATCCAAAGATAATTTTTATTTCATTTACTTTATTTATTTTTATCTATGTGTATGAGCATTACCACAACAGAGGACGACGGCAGAAAAAGTTGTCAAATCCCCTGGAAATGGAGTTATGTAAAGTTGTTAGCCACCATGTGAATGCTGGGAACTGAACCCAGGTTTTCTGCAAGAGCAGCAAGTGCTCTTGACTAGTGAGCCATTTCTCTAGGCCCCAAAGGTCACTTTTAGAACAACCTTCTAAGCCCACTCACTGAAAGTTAGTGTTGGGAACTCAGAAATCTGTTTTCCTAAAGCATTTCCGTGGAGGCTCCTAGCTTGATTCTTTCCACTGAATCAGAGTGTCTAGGAGGCACTTAAACTGGTATATTTTTAACAAGTGTCATTGATGCTTGTTATCAAAAAAGAGTCCATGGAACGTTGACCCCTAAATGCTCTACTTCAGCATTCCTAAGATCTTATCACCAAATCTTCATTGCACTGAGGTTAGGAAGTCTCTGTGTGTGTGTGTGTCTGTGTGTGTGTGTGTGTGTGTGTGTGTGTGTGTAACCTGAATGCAAAGCAGAAAAAAAGTATTTAAAACATGTAATTAACCTTGATAACTTAATATTAGGGTTTGCTTTAATTTGTATAGGATTATACGAGTGATATTAAAGTTTTGATGATATTTTCTCTTTTTAATAAAAGAGAATGTCATTTTCCTTTGCCATTAAAAGTCTATCATTAAAAGAAATATTCTCCATTGGTTTCTTAGGAATGGGGATAGGATTGATTGCACTGAACCATCATACACATTATCCTTGCCATTGACAGGCAACACATTTTGAGAACTGGCTCTCTGCGAGGATTTAGACTTTGAAGTCTTGAAACTAGGCTTTTCCTCAGTCCAAAACAAAATGTGCTCATCTAGAATCTAAATCCATGAACCCCAGTCTGTAATCAACTGAGCTATTCAGCTTAGATCAAAGAAAGTTGGTATATGCCTTTTAGGTATAATTTGAATTAAGATATTCTCTGAAACTATTGGAGGAGAGAGACAGAGACACAAAGAGAGGCAGAGACCCAGAGATAATTTATTAAGTGAAGGCAAAGCGGAGTTAAGTTTTATCCCCATCATATGGTCTAAGGTCCCGTTTTAGAGGTTAAAATATGTGGTCGGAGGGGGTGGGGAAAATGTGGTGAGAATTGGAAGAAGTACATACATAAGCAAATATCATATGGTTGGACTATGTTACATTCTTTGACACTCCCAAACTTAATCTCTTTGTCTCCTTCACCAATAAAGATGTGAAGTATTGGGTGGCAAGAATAACTTTGCACTCTGTTATGGACTTCTGCAGTTGGAGAGGCCTGAGTTGGACAACTGCACATAAGGGATCACCTCGTGATGACCAGAGGGTGGTAGATCTGAATTTGGTTACCCAGATGCGTGATGACTCCACTTGAGTGTTGTGGGTGTTTGTGATCTCCATGTAGAATAGAAAAGAAAGTTCAAAACATGAACTATAGCTACACAGTCCATTGTAGAAATGTGGATTGTAATAGGCATATTTTCTTCCTTGTTTGGATAAGGACATATCTGTTCATATCAATAAAATTTCTTCTGGGGCTGGAGAGATGGCTCAGTGGCTAAGAGTACTAAGCTACTCTTGCAGAGGACCTGGGTTCAAATCCCAGCACCCAAACAGCTGCTAACAATCATTTGTAACTTCAGATCCAGGGGTTACAAAAACACCCTCTTCTGACCTCCACAGGCATTGCATGACAAGGTACACTTACATAGATGCAGGCAAAACAATAGACATAAAATTAAATGTTAATTTTTTTCTTCTTACTTTTAGCTATTATACATTATAAGGGCTAAGTAAATCTAATATTTTAACTGTTAAAATAAAGTACAGTAAAAGAGTTGTTGTGTTAAATTGGAAGAAAAGTAAAAATCAATTATGGCCAAAACAATAAACAAGATGTTGTGTTTCTGCTTGTGTGGGAAAGAATGAGTTGTGGATGCGTGAAAAATAGTTGCATCAAGTAGGACCGAAGCGTTATACCATTTATTTTACTCAGAAGTTTAAAATAAAGAACTGTTGCCAAGAGTGGTGGCATACGCCTTTAATCTCAGCACTCCGGAGGCAGAGGCAGGAAGATCTCTGTGAGTTTAGGCCAGCTTGGTCTAAATGATGAGTCCCAGGACAGCTGGGACTACAGGGAAACCCTGTCTCAAAAAGACAGAAAAAAATAAATGTAAAGTAAAGATCTGTTTATGAGTACTGTGTTGACAAAGTAAACTGTTTTCTATTGCCTACTGCCAAGAATCTATCACTCACATCTCCTTGTAAGATCTCTTCTGGTTTGTGCTTGCCAAGGAGGAAGCTTCAAGCACTTCCTTGAAGAAAACATGACATTTTTTAGCAAAAAAGAAAAAGAAAACCTTCCAACTCAGGTGATATGTGTATGTATGTATGTATGTATGTATATATATTTGCATATATATACATATATAAAAGCAATACAAGTTGGGGAAAAATTGAATTTCCATGTTAAAGTATCACTGTATTTTGGTACTTTTTTGGTATCATAAGTTTCATTTATGTTATTTTGTTGCTATGTGTATTATAAAGTTCAATTTAAAATAAAAAAGGAAAAAATATAAGAAGAAATACTCCTATATAATAAACCACACAAACAGCCTAAGTAAATGGAAAATGTGTTCATAAAACTGTCCTAGTGTGTAAACTATAGTTATTAGAAATAAACAATTGGAATCTTTCCAAAATAAAAAAAAGATCTTTTCTGCATTAGACCAAAGAATTGGGATAGTGCACATCTTCACTCTTCTTTCCTGTGTAGCCTTGAGTTTCCCAAAGAGAACAATGCAAGGCTGTTGTTTCAGGTGAGAGGAGGAAGCCTTATGCTCAGGTATAGCCACACCTAGCTGTTGGTTAGGATGCTTTCCAGCAGTTTTTCAGAGAGGACTTGAGAATCTATTTCTCTGCTTGTGCCAACTAGACTAAAGCATTTGATGCATGGTTTATTAGAGAGCTTTGTAAATTGGAGTTTTCTGTGCTGCTTTTCATACCCCCTCCTCCATTGCTGTACCCCCATTGAGATATTTAATGTGTACTTTTCTTTTTTTTTTTAAATTAGTTTTTATTGATGCTTTGTGCATTTCATACATTTTTTCCAATTCAGTTGAGGCTTATTTCCCTTTCCCTCCCCCCCCACCCCCACCCCATCCCAGATCATGCATTCTGCCATAACTGTCCTGCATCTTTCTCTCAGTTTTTTTTTTTTTCATTTTTAGCTATAAGTGATAATCCATGAGTACAGCATCCTTCATGTAAAACCTAATCTGCAGGCTGTTGTGCCCAAACACCTACAGCCCACCATCCAGTGGGGGGTGACAGGTTGTTTTGTTCAATCAAGTTGATCAAATGAGTGTCCAGACTACATTGCTGTAGTTTCAACCATTCACCCCAATCGCAGCCCTTACATTCTACCACGCCCCCTCTTCCGCAGGTTGTTCCCTAGGCTTAGGAAAGGGGCACAGGTGGATGAGAGGTAAAACAGCCCACTCTCTCTGGAGCTGTGACTTTGGACTCTGGTCAATTTCTGGTCTGTTTCCTTTCATGGGCTGACAAGTTTGTCCAGGAATAACCTTTCGATCCTCTACAATAGTTGTCTCCAATTTACAGTTGGGGAACGACCTCATCAATCGTCATCATGTTTCTCCTTGTTCTTTGGGGGGGAAGGCAAGAAAGTCTCTATATCAGAACCTTTGTGGCACCTGGCCTGGCGCGTTATGGCGTCTCCCCTGCGACCCCGGTTCCCGCCCACAAGTCCAGCCATGTGTACTTTTCTTATCATTGGTAATGAGTTTCTTAATCTTCTGTCATCTGATATTCCAACATGTATGAAAGCCTACATTCTTGTGTTAGGTAAGCCCTTTCTTACTATTTTCTTATTCCTCTCTTTTGGAATGGGGATATTGGAGTATATGACCTGTTTTGGATTTTAATAGGGTCTTATAGCTAGAAGTTTGCCTTGGGTCTCAGAAGCGAATTTGGACTTCAGATTTCGAAAAATGTTGGAACTATTAAGACATTGGGGATCTTTAGAGGTGGAATAAGTACATTTTGTACTAATATAGCCATGAGTCTTTTGAGGCTAAGGGTAGAATGCTATGGTTTGAATGTAAATCTGCCCCACGGAGGCATATCTTGAATGTTTGGTTTTCGACTTGTGTCATTCTCTTGGAAAGTGGTAGAAAGTTTAGGAGGTGAGGTCTAGCTAGAAGATGTCAGTCACAGGGGGGCAAAGGCCATCAAAGTTATACATGATCCCAGGTCCATTTCTGTTTCTTTGCATCCTGTCTACCATGGTGTTTTGCCCAAGTACATGGGGACAAACTGAATCCAGTGAAACCATGACAGAAACTACATCTCTGTGTCCTTAAGTTATTACACCTGGTATTTGATCACAGTTATGTTGTGACAGCAGCTATGCAAGATAACGAATCCATTGATTAACAATGTCTCTCTGTTTGACCATCTCACTAACCAGCTTATCTTCACTTAATTTTTATTTTTGTGTATTATATATCTGTATGCCTGTACATGTTCCAACTATCATTTATTTGCCAGCATATGCTTTAGTTCCTGGCCTAATGGGGACAAGATGAAAATCATGAGAGAGAGAGAGAAAACTTTTAGAAAGCTTTCTTCAGCTCTGAAAAAGTAGCTCAGGTATACAAACTGGAGGGCTGGGTTTAAGTTTAGGGTTAGGGATTTTTAAATATTTTCTTTCTTATTTTTATTTTTTGGGGTATGAGTGCTTTGACTGCATGTATGTAAGTGCACCTGTGTCATTAAATGCCCACGGAGGTCAGAAGAGGGTATAGGATCCCCTGGAATTGGAGTTACAGACAGTTGTTAGCTTCCTTGTGGGTGCTGGAAATCAAACCCAGGGCCTCTTCAAAAGCAGCCAGTGCTCCCAACCACTGAGCCATCACTCTAGCTCCTAGTGCTAGGGATTTTAACATTCAGATGTATAGCTTTAATGTGGCCCAAAAATGTCTCATCTTCTATCTACCCTTACCTTGGGCTGATGTCCTTTTCCACTATTGTTCTGTTCACAGAGTAACTGGAAAAACATATAGGAGGATCATTTAAAACAGATTTGTGTGTGTGTGAGTGTGTGTGTGTGTGTGTGTGTGTGTGTGTGTGTGACTCTAAAGTTTGTATTGGACTGAAGTTAATATGGAGCAGCAGGAAGCCACTTGCACTACTCCTTCCAAGTCTATAGTCTGATATTTATTCTTCTTGACAGGAAGATAGACTGCCAACTTTGTTTTTAATTATTTGAATAAAATCACATGCATCATTCTCCTTTTTCTCGTGCCTTCCTCTGAAATCCCATCTTCTGTGTAACTGATGCTGATGAAATTGCCGGTTTTGGCATTAGTACTTCTGTCAGCCAAGTGAGATGGACTGAGTTAATATCCACACCCTGAAATTGAGCCAGGAATACGGAGTCCGGCTTCTCCCTCTCTCCCCTAGCTCCTGACCTCCCCTCGACTCCTTACCTGCCACCCTCCAGACATACCATATGTCTCCCTTGCATCTAACTTGGCACCTGAATAAACATTTTCAAGTATTTTGTAATTCCCTCCTTTCCCACATCCCCCCCCATTTTTCTTTTACTCTTTTCTTCTACAAAATACTTGAATCTTCTTTTTGTATTCTAGTGTAAACATGGAACAAATGTATAACTCATCATAATGGACATCTGTTACATGAATAGTGGTGAGCCCATATCTCTCAGATTAATCACTGTTTCTATTCATTTAGAATTAGCAACCTGTGACTTAAAGTAACTCCCTGATGAGATAGAAAACACATTCTTTTAACAGATGTATGGAAATGGGAATAAATCTACAATTTGGCAAAGGAAACAGATGCAGAACACCATTCATGCTTATAATAAGAATATGTAATAACTGTCTTGGACCAATATGTGGCAACTCTGACAAAGAGGAATTTATATAGTCAAAACTACTTGAAAACAGTCTCACCTGTGTAAGTGCTTTCTCCAGGGCCCTGTAGTTTCCTGACAAAGTTTTCTCATGTTATATGCTTTCCTTGGAGAATTGAAAATTCTTCATCACTTAGAAGCAAGATAGGAATTTGGAGGCTGTGAAGCATAACAGAATTATCGTCTGTGGCCAGCAGGGTCTCACTGGATACCCTTCTTTGTTGAGGTATGTTTTCGGAAAGAGCTTGTTGCTGTGTGCTAGAACTGTGTATCCAAGACATCTATCATATATGGACCATTGAATAATTGAGGCGGAATAAACTAATGCTTCACAGTTATATCCCATTGCACTTTTAGACAGAATTTGCATTCAACCAGAAGGAGTGTCCAGAAGAAAGTCTTGGCTGAGTTCGTTTATATTGTAAAATAATGCTAGCTTTCACAATGAAGTCATTTGTTCATTCAGCAATCATCTGTAGAACACCTCTGTTCCAATCTCAGCTCTGCTCTGATTTGGAGTCTAAAGACATGGAAATTTACCTTCAAAATGAAACAGTCTTAATGAAGGAAACAGATTTCCCTAGGCATGAGGTCAAACAGTATGATGGATCTTTGATAGGCAGCAGTGCTGGGAAATGGTTAGTGTCTCCTAGGGGTTCTGGGGTTGGAGAGAAGAAATCCAGAAAAGGATTGAAAGAGGTAGTGGCCTCTTAGCAGAACTTGAATGAATATTAGTTATTGAGGCCTTGTGGGGGGAGAATATTGGATATAATTTGGGAAGAATGTGAATGTTGCTAACTTTCTTTCCATATATATTCTGCTTCTAGAAGTAAATGAGTGGATAAGTAAGACAAATACAGTGAGTCCCAGGTTTGAGAAGGAAAGAGGTAACAACTTAAATCAGCACAAATGATTCCAAGATAATGGTGTGAGGAACACCAAATAGTTCCCCCATGGTTCTCTATGACCTTGCTGAGGATTGTCAAAATAATAAAGGCACTATATTCATGAGCCTTAGAACAAACAAGGAGAGATCAAGCTGGTATTGATTTCAAAGCTTCATCGCTACTTGCTAGCTTTCATAATGCTGGAAAGTCCTATGCATGAAGAGAAGAATTAATCATTAACCAGAAGAGAAAATTAATCATTAACTTTAACCATCTGTGAGCCCTGCAAGCTACAAGAAGAAGCCTGGTAAGATATGCCCAGTGGTGAACTAGTAGCATAAATCATACCGGAGTAACCAACTACTTTCTAAATACATTTAAGGTTCCCTTCATGAGATGGATTTCAGGCCTAGTAACATGTGGCTAGATAGGTCACAGGTAATAGGGGAGAGCCTAATACTATTATTCTGCTAAATAGATATAAAATTAAAGTGACTCAGTGACTTGCTGTTGTGCTCATGACAAATGATCTCTGAACTCTCATCACAAAAGCTTCTTTATGCATCCGATGGTAATTAACACAGATAACTACAACTGCACAACTGGCCAATGCATAAGGAATAAGAGGGTGTAGACTGATGATCACTGAGTACGTCACATATATCAAATTTATACCTCCCTAGGCACAGTGATCATTGCGGAAGTGGCAGGGGGGCAGGTTGTAAGAGCCAGAGATGGTAGATGACCACAAGGAAACAGAGTTTTTCAGACAGCTGTTCAGTTACTCATATGCTCTCACAACAATGGGGACAGCATACGCAAGTCCTACATAAGTCCAAGCCAGACAAAATCCCAGAATGGATGTGGGAAGGTGGGGCAGAAACCCCAGCCATACCTGAGAAACAATTGGCAACCAATGGGTGCTGGAAGGGGTAGAGTGAGTCTTATTTAAGGATGAGACCCTTGGCAGGTTGACCAGCCTCCAGTGGACAGACACACACTGATACACTGAAGGGGATTTCAGGACATAAGTATGAATTTGTTGGCTTTAGAATATATATATATGATGATATGATAATATTTATATTATTATATATATATATATATATAATATACACACATAATCTGTTGCTGTTCAGGTATCTATCTATCTATCTATCTTCTATCTAGGAGAGTATATATAATTGGGTGGGTAGAAGGGGGTGCAGATGGGGAGTGGATTTAAGCAAAGAAAATTATGTCTTAAATTTTCAAAAACTTCAAATTGAAAAAAGAAGTCATAATTAAAATTCCATAGGAATTAAATACAAGATAGGTTATAAACATATATTTATATAGAATAAAATTTTCAAAAGACAAAAGGGACTGGAAATGTTCTTGTCTCATCCATTTCCCTAGTCAGAGAAGCCTAACTTTGGAGTTCTTTCTAGATACATTTGAGCATTTAACATGTTAAAAAGTAGCTGTTCTATGCCAGTTTTGGCAGATGAATAAAGACAATGATTATGATTCTAAGAGATGGTGTAGGTCATTATTTTTTAAGTAGACCGTGAAGCCTGAATAGATGACCTGGAAATAAAATGATCAAAAACACAGAGTAGAGAGGGATTTGTCTGGGTGGGTGAGAGGGATCACCCACCCAGGCACAAGAGATCTGTGCCCCCAGAAGTCAGCTGTGCCAGGGGTATAAATTCTCATCACAAGGTGACTTAATTAGAACTTTCGAAATTATTTGTATTCGAGTCAAGATATATATATATATATATATATATATAACTAGTGTTACATTCTCATTGAGTAATTTGAAGACACTTGGCTAGAGTGTCTAGTTATGAAGGTTTAGAAATCTCCAAGTGGACCTGGGTTCTATTCCTAGCATTCACATGTTGGCTAAAAAGTGTCTGTAACTCCAGTTCCTGCGAATCAATTGCACTATTCTGACCTCTACCAGGTACTGCACGACACAGGTGCACTTACCTACATGTAGGCAGCACACTCTTACAAATAAAAATAATAATAAAAATAATGAATTAAATATTTTTTAAAATCTCCAAGGGATAGATGCTACCCCATGCTGGAAGAATAGCTGCTGTTATCCCTGACCTGAATGATGGAGGGTGGAGGTCAGCTTCAAGGATCTAGGATGAAGAGAACTGAGGATGGCCAGTTTACCAAGCTGAGCCCTTTGGCCAACAATGTAACCTAGTGAACACAGCCCAAAGCTAAGATAAATTACAGGGTCTCTAGTTTTCCTTCATTGTCCTCACTGTCTCTGATGTCACTTGTTTACTCTATGTACTACAGTAGGTTTATGTATTCCACTAAGTGCTCCAGGGGTATGCACCAGACATGTGAAAGAGACAGGACAGGACAAAGATTTACTTTGATTGGGTCCTGGATCAGGTCTTGTGATGCAGTTAACAGAATAAGAGAGAAGTGAAGAAGGAGGAAGAGGGGTGTGGAAGGGGAAAGAGGGGAAAGGAGAATGAAAGTGAAAGAAAAAGGGGGAGAGGGAGGAGAGGGAAAGTGAGGGGGGGAAAGAGAGAGAGAGAGAGAGAGAGAGAGAGAGCAAACTGTGATTGCTAGAGAAAAGGGGAGAATGTTTTCAGCTGAGAATACCTTGCTTGTCTATGCTCTACCCTGAAATCCCAGTACATCAGTGTGCCTTCTTAGCTTTCAAGATGAGACATAGGATAACGTCGAACTCTTGGGTCAAACTGAATCCATGAATGGGTAGAAAGAGTTGGAGTGTAATCTATCCATTAGTGTTTGTTCTGGAAAGGCAAAGGGTATCATGTTTGGTTGCTCCCCTTATTCTCCCCTTCTTCCGTATCAAGGGTGATCTCTTCATCATAGGTCAAGTGCTTGGGGACAGATTGCCTTTCACAAAGTCTTGTGAATCAGGATGAAAGGAATCCTTGGAATTTTAACCCCGCTCTTAATTACAGAAATTAGACCTGGGATATTTGAGCCTTGGAAGAAAAATGATACAGGAGTGTTGAAACTTCTATGGTTCATTTTGTTGCTGGAGATAGATAATTTTCCTTTGACTATGATTGCTCTTTAATGGTGGTGGAAGATGTGATTATAAAAGGAACCCATGACTATAGTCTACCTGCTCAGTAATTCTTACTTGTAGGCCAGAAGATTATCCTTCCAACAAGGAACCTGAGACTAGTTTCAGAAAAGTTTGGGTATGGAGGAAGTAATGACCAAAAGCCTTCCCAGGATGAGCAGGAATCAGGGTGAAGGGGACTCAATTTTGCAACATGGTGGCTGTTGGCAAGTTTTATTATTATTTTTTTCTTCTATACTATGGTTCTGTCATTTTCCCCTCATAATGTCTGTCTAGGTGAATTCCCTAAACTATCACCCAGGATGCAGTAAGTATTGACTATTGATGCTTGGATTGACCATCTGTATTGTGTTTGTCAAGTTTCATCATTATAAAGTTGCTCTTTCTGCACCTTTCCATACGGTATATAGTAGAAGGAAGTTACTCTGTACAGATAATATTTATGAAGTGAAGAATTATTCTTCATCTCTAAAGAAGACAATGTGACTAATCTACATGAATGATTTAGAATTCTTCTATAGGGAAATTTCTGTTCTCAGATGATTCAAATATTTATTCATATCTGGTATGGAGTCATAGATATTTTATACTTTTAGGCATAATTCAAAACTTCTTTATTTACTTTGATGCTCTAATTTTTTTTTTACCTTGGAACACTTGAAGCTCTTTCTGTTAGCATCTGTGTATATCTTTGATATATTCTTGTTTTATTTTTAATGTATATTTTTGTTGAGTTTTTGAGGTTGTGTGCTTTTCACATATCTTTTTTAAAATTTTAATTAATTTATTATTTTTTATGTGTATGAGAGTACTGTCTGCATGTAGATTGGTGCACCTGTGTCATGCAATGCCGCGGAAGTCAAAAGAGGGCATCGGATTCCCCTGGAAGTGGAGTTAAAGACGGTTCTTAGCTGCCATGTGGGTGCTGGGAATCAAACCCAGGTCCTCTGCAAGAGCAGTCTTGCAGAATCTCAGCGCTCTTAACCGCTGAGCCATCTCTCCAGCCCCACATTTCATATATCACCCACTCCCCCATCTACACTTGAAACCTCCCTCCCACTTGGATTTCATGCATTCTGCCATAAATATTAAGGCCTATCTGCTCAAGCATTTATACCCAGATGTCCACAGTGCAAGTTCATTCACTGGAGTCTAGTCAGCTTATCTAGTGTCATTCCCTTAAAGAAGATCTACTCTCCCTCATCCAGCACTAATCAGTTGCCAATAATTTCTTAGGGAAGATTCCAGCCTGCTGCCCATTTTCCCAGTTCTATGCTGAATTTTTGTCTGATTGAGTCAGCATGGGTCTTGTGTCTGCTGTCACTGTTGCTGCAAATTCGTATGAGCAAGTTTACAGGGGCCTGAAAGCCTCTCTAACTCCTTATGTTTATGCATGAACCCCTGTTCTTAAAATCCTCCCCCTCTTCTGTAATGGTCCCTGAGCCCTGGATTGGTGAGGCTTAATATAGGAATCCTATCTAGGGACACAGGCTCTGAAGATATATTCTTATGATTATGATTATTTTTTCCAATACTTCTTTACTTGGAGTGCTATAAGATATTCCCAGCTCATTGTATAAATTTCCTACCATAGACCTAGGCTTAAGTCATTTAACCAAGTATTCCTTTTTTTTTTTTTTTTTTTTTTTTTTTGGTCTTTTCGAGACGGTGTCTCCTATTAGTCCCAGCTGTTCCTGGAACTCGCTCTGTAGGGCCAGGCTGGCCTTGAACTTCACAAAGATCCACCTGCCTCTGCCCCCAAGTGCATAGGATTAAAGCATGCTCCACCACGCCTGGCCCCTATTTTATTTTTTTAATTGAAGATGTATTAGGAAAACCACATCTAGGTTGTTAAATTAATTTGCTGCTACTGGACTGTTAGTAGAGAAAGGGAGGACATGCCTGTATGTGCATGTAATTTTAAATATTTCCATCTGCGGAAACATGTATTATCTGGATCAAGCTAAGCATAAAATGCTTTCTGATTTTTCGCCATATATATATTTCAGTTTTTAAAAATGAATGTCTATTTTTATTCCTAAATTAGATACCTGGTTCTACAGAAATAAAACAACAAACAGCAATTTGTCAAAAAAGAAGATGAATATTGTACTATACTTTGTAGGAGAAAAGTTTTAAAACTGGACAACATATTCATAAAACTTCTGATCAAATTTGTATATTCACACTATCAAGCATTTGTTCATTAAATGAAATTATGCTGGCATGTACTAATCAGAAGAATGCCAACGATTAACTGGTAAATGATAGATGCAAGTTATTGACTACTATATTCCTACTTTAAAAAATGAAAAATTTTAATGAATCTTGAAGAATGCAGAAAATGTATAGGAAACTGATAATACAAATAGTAGTATTTCAAAGGAATTGGGATATTTCAAATTTACATACTTTAGTAATAAGTTTCTTAGAATGATATGTATTGCCTCATTTTGTATTCTTAAGATATATAGTAAGATGTTTTCAATCATGGGCAGAAAATATAAAAACTAGATTTAGAGTTACATAAGAAAATTCTTTGAATATTATTCCATGATATTGTGACAACTATAAGCCCTAGGCAGTGTTAAAATAACTTTTGATGCTATTTTGTTGAGAGGGGCAACATACCTGATGGAAGCCAAACCAAACTGTCTTCTTAGAATTATGAAATTCATCATGGTATTCAACAACGTTGTTTAAAATATGTGTTATGGGTGGTTGTGGGAAATAAAATAAATATTGTTTACTATCTGGCAAAAGACATCATATTGTTATGTGGCAGTGTTTCAAGAGCATAAGAAATGTTTATTTACATAAATCTTCATTACTCCTTAGTCAATAAAAAACTAGTATTTCCTTTTCAGATTCTTGAGTTGATGTACACACCTTCATTTCACCTTCCAGATCTGGTCTAACTCCATCATCCTTTCACATTTCATGCCTGTGAATTAATGGGAAGAGGGGTGAGATAACTTATGCAGGATTTAGGAGTTGCCATACAATATAGTTTTATTAGATAGCACAATGTAAATATTCACAGCACATTCCTTGAACCTCAGCAGGGATTCTGAGCAGTGATGGTAAAATGATTATTCTCAGGGTTTGAACTTACTCTTCCTCCTCTTCATCTCAGCTTCATCCTATAGTAACTACTGTCTATCTTAGCTAATGAGAAGGAACCAGGTTCAAAGTTGATGAGGAAAATGCCTTCAGCTTCTTGCGAGTAATAGTCTACAATTCCAATATAAATATTTTTGACAAATTAAAGCTTATATATATATTGAATTTTATTAAGTAATATGCTTCTGCATTCATTAAAAATGATAGCAAGGGGCTAGAAGTATGGGGGCAGTAGAAAAGGGGAAGAAATGAGAAAAAAGTATAAGAAGACATATGCATGAAAATACCATATTACTGGGGACTGGAAGGGAATTGCCTAGCGTTAGAGCGACGACCGCTCATGCAGAGGACCGGGTTCGATCCCCAGCACCCACATGGCTGGTCTGAGAACCGTCTGTGACTCCGGTTCCAGGAGAACTCCAGTTCCAGGGGAATCCGAGACCGTCTTCTGACCTCCGCGGCATCGCACGACACGGGTGCGCAGACCTGCATGCAGACAATACATTCATACACATAAAAATAAATAAATAAATAAAAATTAAAAAAAAAAAAAAGAAAATACCATATTACATACAGGGGCTAGAGAGATAGCTTAGGGGTTAAGATCACTTATTTTTCTTGCAGAAGACCCGAGTTTGGTTCCCAGGACCCACATGGTGGTTACAAATGGTTTTGGTGGCTCATAACCATTTGTAACTATAATTCCAGGGGCTCAGATGCCCTCTTCTGGCTTCTGCGGGCATTGTGTGGAAGGTGGCATTTAAATACCTGCAGGCAGATCTCTGTGAGTTCAAGGCCAGCCTGGTCTACATAGGGAGCTCCAGGCCAGCTGGGACTAAAGGGAGACCCTGTCTCAAAAAGACCAATAAGAAAATAAATAAATAAATAAATAAATAAATAAATAAATAAATAAATAAAGGCAAAACACTTGAAACACATAAAAATTTTAAAAAATAAATCAAATAAAACAATACCACATTACACATACATGCTTTGTATGCTAAATTAAAATTTAATAAATAGTACATTGATGATAAGTACTTCATTAGGATTTATGAAAGAAATATCTAAGAATTTAAATGGAGGTAAGTGACTAAAGTTAATGACTTAGGATTAAGGGTATCTAGTTCTAGAATTTTTGTATAGCTCTTGTACCTAATATTTTAGAGAAATCATTTTGTTGTTGTATTCATCTTCAGTGAATTTTTTAGTTGAAACTTGATCATAGTTTCTTCTATGATTATATTGACAACATCTTTCTGTCAGAGCTAGCCTAGAGCATAGGGAAAACTGTACATAAGGAAGACAGCTGTGGTATCATTTGTGGGTCTGATCATAACCTGCAGCAAGTTACTCTACATGTAGGACACTTGATTTCTTCTCTCAGAAATGGAGATGGAAACACTGTGTTGAGAATTAATATGGAAGTGAAAACACCTTCTCGAGAAATAAATTTGGATACGTATAAGAGTATGTCCATTGGGGCTGGACTTGCAGAGGACCTGGGTTCGATTCCCAGAACCCACATGGCAGCTAAGAACAGTCTTTAACTCCAGTTCCAGGAGAATTCGACGACATGGGTGCACCAACCTCCAGGACAGACAGTACACTCATACACATAAAAAAAAGTATGTCCATTTGCTAAATGACAGATACTGAGAGATGTATTTAACAATTTTGTAGCTCTCTGTTTCTAAATAGTGTGCCAATGAATAGATGTGAAGTATCTGCATAAATGAAGAGGAAATAAAGGTCAGAAGCTAATGCAAAAGACCTTCAATTAGAAAAAAACAACTTTTTTATTTTCAGGTGAGGAGTCTCATCTGAAGTCCAGGCTACCTTCAAAGTGTTCAGTCCTCCTGTTTCAACATCCTGAGTGCTGAGATTATAGGAATGTGCCACCATGGCAAGCTAAGTAAAATGGTTATTTGATAAACAATCTAGCTCCTGGGAACATCTTTAGTTATAATACTGCAATATTCCAAAGAAAACATCAGTAGATGAGTCCTCAAATATATCACATAACTGCCTTATATACCCATCTATTCATAACTATGGTTTACTTATTTTATACCGAAACAGCAGAAATTTTCCTCCAGAAGTTTCAGAACAAGTATTTTCTCTTCATTATTAGTTATATTTTCTTGAAGCCAGTTAAGCTACAATTGCTACCAATTTTCAGGAACTTCAGTCTGAAGAAAGCTTTTATAATTTTGGGATGTCATTCATTGGAATGCCACAAAAGTAGAACACAGATTCCAGAAACACTTTCCAAACCAATGTCTGGGATTTTGTTTGGAATTAACCTCAAACCCCCAACTCTGGATCTAAACTGGTGATATCAAATGACTTTCTGTGTCAGTCATTTCTCCTTCTTTATTCTGCCAAATCATTTTTCCTCTAACTATGGCATTATTCATTCAATTCCTGAAACATACTGAAAACTCACAGGGTGTGTGATGTAAGGATACAAACAACAGCTCATTTTCCTGACTGTGCTATAATGAATATGGACTTATAGCATATTCATTATAGCATGTACCAGACTATCTCTGATGTTTCCTTTAGGAAGGCCTTGATACCGGCTGTTCCTTCCAAGAGCTGGAAATATTACACATTTCAAGAAGATGTCCCTTGAGCTAATATTTGAAATATAAGCTCTTCATTGTGGTATCTCACCCCACCCTATAATTGGTAGGAAGCTGCATACTTTACAATGCCTTGGTTATGAATTCAAAGCATGAAAGGGAACCCCACCAGCAATCCAAGGAAGGAAATAGGACTAAATTGCATGATGCAAGTAAACATAAAGGAATAGGAAAATACTGTTTTTAAAGGGAATCCTCAGCTTCCTTTATTTTGTCTTTTCAATCATTATGGAGCTGTTTAAGAGGCAAACAAATGAAACATGTGGGAAATATTTCTACTTTCATGATTTCCTTCCTGCTTTTTAGAGTTTCTTTTCATATGAAACAAGGAATTAATTTTTACTATATTTTACCCAATTCACTTCTGAATTTGATTATCACATAAATACTGACAAAAGCTATCTAACCAGTTACTGATAGTTGGATTTTACCCATTGCATTCACAGGGGTCTGCCAATTAAGGAAGCAACATATCTCTTTTTCCTGAAGCCTGCTGCATTTCTGTTCATCTCCTTTTTGATTATTTCAGATCTTTTACAACTTGACTGTTCTCTGATACTGCTTAAATCCTTAGGAAAATTTTACAACAAAGACTTTTGAAACTATAACTTCTTGCTTTGAAAGTGGATTAAATGAAATTTTTGCTGCATTCTAAAGTACAGCATTAGCAAAATTACAAGCAAGTTAGCTATGTTTACTGTGTGTATAATATCCAAGAAAGGAAACACTATTTGATTCAAAGTATGATTATTCTCATTAATGTGTTAAAGGTTAAATGTATTAAAGGATAAAATTCCTACACCTATGTCTTATAGATTTCTACCAACTTTTTCTTTTATCACCTTCAGAGTTTTGTGTTTCACAGTGAGGTCTGATCCATTTGGAGTTGATGTTTGTACAGGGTGAGAGGTAGGGGTTTATTTTTGTTCATCTATATATGGTGATCCAGTTTTGCCAGCACCATTTGCTGAAGATGCTATCTTTACTCCAATGAGATTTTTTGGACCCTTTATCAAGTATGAGGTGGCTGAAATTTTATGAGCTCAAGTTTGGATCTTCAGTTTTTCTCCATTGGTCTACGGGTCTGTTTTTGTGCTAGTACCAGGCTGTCTTTATGACCATAGCCCTGTAATATAGCTTGAAGTCTGGTAAGGTGATTGCCCCTGTACTGCATTTTTCACTCAGTGTTGCTTTAGCTATTTGAGGCCTTTTGTTTTTCCATATGAATTTAAGGATTTTTTTTTCCAAGTCTGTGAAAAAACTCATGGGGATTTTAATTGGGATTGTATTGAATATAATTTGAATAGAATAGACATTTTGACTATATTGATTTTTCCAGTCCATGAGCATAGGAGGTTTTTCCACCTTTTGATGTCATCTTCAATTTCCTTCTTTAGGGGTTTAAAAGTTTGGTTGTAGAGATCTTTGGTGTCTTTGGTTAGGTTTGTTCCCAGGTATTTTATTATTTTTTGAGGCTATTGTGAGTGAGAAGTTCTCCTTATATTCCTTCTCCAGCTGTGTGTTGTTGGCGTAAAGAAAGGCTACAGATTTTTCTAGATTAATTTTGAATCCTGCCACTTTACTGAAGCTCTTAATCATTTCTAAGAGTTTTCTGGTGGAGTTCTTAGCATCCCTCAGGTAAACTATCATGCCATCTGCAAACAGGGATAGTTTGACTTCCTCTCTTCCAATTAGTATTCCTTTAATTTCCCTTCTTTCCTTATTGCCCTAGCAATCATTTCAAGCACTGTATTGAAGAAGAGTGGAGATAGGGGGCAGCCTTGCCGAGTTCCTGCCTTTAAGGAGAATGCTTATAATTTTTCTCCATTTAGGATGATGTTGGCTGTGGGTTTGTTGTATATGGCTTTGGTTATATTTAGGAATATTCCATTCAGTCCAATTCCCTCTAGGACTTTAAACATGAAGTGATGCTGGATCTTGTCAAAGGTTTTTTCTACATCAATTGAGATGATTGTGTGATTTTTGTCTTTCAGTCCATTTATGTGTTTTATGATATTTATTGATTTACATATGTTGAACCATCCCTGCATCTCTGGTATGAATCCACCTTGATCATGATGAATGATCTTTTTGATGTCGGTCTGTATGCAGTTTGCAAGTATTTTGTTGAGAAATTTTGCATCTCTGTTCATTAATGAGATGGGTCTATAGTTTTCTTTTTTGGTTGTGTCTTTGCCTAGTTTTGGTATTAGAGTGATTCTGGCTTCATAGAAAGAGTTTGGGAGATTTCCTTCTGTTTGTATCCTTACGAATAGTTTGAGTAGTAATGGTTGTAAGACCTCTTTAAATGTTTAAACAATTCTGTAGTGAAACTATCTGGCCTGGGCTTTATTTAGTTGGGAGGTTTTTTTTTTTATTATGTCTTCAATGTCTCAAATGTTATGGGTCTGTTTAAACTGTCATCCTCTTCTTTGTTAAGCTTCGTTGGTTCTCAGGACTTCAGATATTCATCCATTTCTCTTAGGTTTTCAAACTTAGTATAGACTTTTTAAGTATTCTTGTATGATTGTCTGAGTCTTTTCTTTATCTGTTGTGATGTTTCCCTTTTCAACACGAATACTTTTAATTTGGAGTTGCTCTTTTTTTTGCTTAACTGGGCTAGAGGTCTGTCTATATTGTTTATCTTTTCAAAGAACTAGCTTTTGGATTCATTGATTTTTTTTGTATTGTTTTGTTTCTATTTCATTGATTTCTGCTCTGATTTTTGTTGTTTATTCCTGTCTGTTGGGTTTTGGGTCCATTTGTTGTAGTCTCTCAAGTGTTTGTAGTTGTAGTGCTAGATCATTTATTTGTTCTCTTTTTAAATTTTTATTTGTTTATTTCTTAAGGGATTCTACAATATAAGAGCACAGTTGTTTTCAGATCACATTAATGTTGCTCAGTTTGCCGTACAATTAGGTAACTGGTGCTAGCATCCAGAGATGAGGGATACCATTTGCCGTTTGTTTTTCTGGGACTGTGTTACTTCATCAGCATAATATCTTCTAGCTCCATCCATTTACCTGCAAAGTTCATGATGTCATCTTTCTTTACTGCTGCACAGAACTCCATCGTGTAGATGTACCACATTTTCTCTATCCATTCGTCAGTTGAGGGGCACTTGGGTTGGTTCCATCTCTTGGCTATTGTGAAGAAAGCTGCAATGAACATGACTGTGCATGTATCTCTGCGGTAAGATGAGTCTTGTGGTACATACCCAGGAGTGGTATGGCTGGGTCAGGTGACAAGTTCATTCCGAGCCTTCCAAGGGTTCTCTACACGGCTTTCCATAGTGACTGTATGAGTTTACATTCTTGCCAGCACTGGATGAGTGTTCCCCTTTCCCCACAACCACTCCAGCATTTGGTATCATTTATTTTCTTGATCCTAGTCAGTCTTATTAGAGTTAGATGTTATCTTAAAGTGGTTTTAATTTGCATTTCTTTAATTATTAGCCACGTTGAAAAGTTTTTAAGATGTTTCTCAGCCATCTCTAATTCCTCACTGGTGAAGTCTCTGTTCAGCTCTTTGCTCCATCTTTTGAGTGGGTCATTTGGTTTCTTTCTTCTTTGTTTTTTTGAGTAGTTTATATATTCTGGAAATCAATGCTGTGTCAGGTGTATCTGTGGTGAAGGTTTCCTCCCACTCTGTGGGATTTCTCTTCACTTCCTTGTTTCTTTTGATGTACAGAAGCTTTTGAGTTTATTGAGGTCCCATTTGTCAATTGTTGACCTTAATTCTTGCACAGCTGCTGTCTGATTTAGGAAGTTTTTTCCTACATCTATGTCTTGTGTCTGCTGCCAACTTTTTCTTCTGTCACCTTCAGAGTTTTGGGTTTCACGTTGAGGTCTTTGATCCATCTGGAGTTGAATTTTGTTTTTTTTTTT
>VZQC01007756.1:463146-497513 GCA_009823505.1 Rhizomys pruinosus | reverse complement strand
TATATATATATATATGAATATGTTGAAACAATTAAAATTTGCAGGAACAATAATAACAAAGGAACTCGGACAAAGAACTAACTGAAACAGTAAAGTTCTACCCAAAACAATAATTCTGCTTTGAAAAACTTTTAAAAAGACTCAGAAAAAGATACAAGGCAGGTATGGCAGAATGCATGGACTTGGGTGCAGTGGAAGGAAAGGGAAACAAGTCTAAATTGGACTGAGAAATGTTATATGAAATGCACAAAACTTCAATAAAATATTTAAAAATAATCTCACTGTAAGCCACAAACTTCCTTGATATCCAAAATCAAGGGTTTCAAGCATTATGAGTCTGTAAATGAGTCTCCCTGAGTCATAGATTACATCATGCATTCATCCCTGAATACATTTATTTAAGAGACCATTAATTCATTCCATCAACCTTTCCCAAGCAACTACCAAGAGCCATCTAATCAGTAAGATTATGTTAATACAACAAGATATCAGCTCTGAGGGCCCCTACAGACTAATGAGAGAGAATATGTTTATACATAAACACAGGTACAAAGTTAGTGTAGCATTTATTTCTCCTTTTAAATGGTGGTGGCACCTTTATTCAACTCCCAAGTCTCATACTTCTCATCGGAATGAATCATAACAATGGTGTCTTTTGTATATCATAGGGACAAGCAGCAGGAGTGCCAAAAAAATTCTACTCATGGTTGTAATCATTACAAATATGCATTTAGGTGTTCTGCTAGCCAGAAACTGGGCCAAAAGGCTTCAGCTAGATTATTTCATTAAATCTTCACAATCACAGATGAGTGCATTGAAAATGGCTCATATTTCATAGATGTGGAAATTAGACCTCAGAGATGCTAAATAACTGGCTCAAGGTCACACAGCCTGTTAACACTGGCGTCTCACTTCTCTTCCAAATGACTCTAGGGCCTGAGCTTCCAACTGCAGAACAGCTTCCTCCCTCCCCTGCTTATTTCCAACAGGACATTTATCACTCTAAATTCCATTGACTAAAACTCAGTGACCTGAGGCAAACATCATTCTAAGGAACAATATTTGCACAATTTTCATCTCTTAATGCAGCAACTTGAGCTTCCATTGAGATTTAAATCCCTAATGAAATTTCCTTGTCAAAATTCTTGCTGAAGGATTAATTTGCCAATGATGACATCTTGGAGTGACTCTGCACTTGGGAAATACGCATTTCTCCAATATGCTACGTTATTTTTATTCCCTGTCCCTTCTCCTCATCGCTTCTTTCTGGTTCCCTTTCTTTCTATTTGTTCCATGCATGCTTCTACTGACTTAAGTTCCAAAATTAGGATATGAGTCCCTGCTCTTTTTTCTCCCCTGGGCACTGCAGAGTTGGTCAGGAATGGGTGCCCTTGACAATATGTTTTGAAAAAACAAAATGTCATGTTACATATATTGGGGGGAAATGTTATGAAGATGTCATGGGGAGGGTTACTATAGTTACTGTGATCAATATATGTCCCCTAGATGTGCCATTCTAGAAACTCATCCTTTCTACATACTCCAAAAACCCTATTACAAGCTCCACATATATGTGGAACCCATATATATATATATATATATGAATCAAACTTAAAAGTTTAAGAAATCTGTTTTGGAGGAAAAATACCTAATGTGTACGATTGTATGATTGTCCATTTAAGTATAAAGTAGGAATATGGTAAGATGAAATTTGATTTGGTTAGGGTCAAGAGGAGGTAAGTTTCTGTGGAGAATACAGAACCAGTTAGTGTAGAATCATGTGTTTATACCTGTCTCCTGCTATTAATCCTGCTCATGGAAAGGAGCCAACTTTTAGATATTTCTAATATAGTTATTGTTATTCCCCATGAACGATGGCTCAGGATACAGATTTCTGTCCTGACTTCTTCTGATCATGAATATCAACCCAAGCCAGGTGTCATCCTCAGCCTTGAAACTAAGCCAGCTGGTGCTGGAGAGACTTGAGCTAAAGATTTGACCAGAAAATATCCCTTTCATGTGTGCATGTCAACCTGTGTTCTCACCAGAACACTGCTTTGTAAGACTGGAAGAAGCTGTAAGAAATGGATTCACAGAAGAATCAAGGGAAGTAGTGAGAGATAAAGAATCTGCCATTTGGGCTGGAGAGATGCCTAGCTAGTGGTTAAGAGCACCGACTGCTCTTGCAGAGGACCCGGGTTTGATCCCCAGCACCCACATGGCGGCTGAGAACTGTCTGTTACTCCAATTCCAGGAGAACTCCAGTTCCAGGGGAATCTGACACCCTCTTCTGACCTCCGCGGCATTGCACGACAAGGGTGCACAAACCAACACGCAGACAGTACATTCATACACTTAAAATAAATGAATAAAATAAAATAAAAAACTTAAAAAAAAAAGAATCTGCCATTTACCCATGAGTGTCCTCCTCCAAGCCTCTCTGGACATCCCCGTGCCTTCCTCTCCCCAACAGCATTCAATAGCTCATGTTCCCAAGGTTGTGAAAACAGGTAACATGTTTGCAAGCCTGAGCTCTGGCCAGCATCTGATTCACCTCAAACTCTTCAGTTATCTCCTGTTGGAGGATAGAGGATACCCTCTGGTCTATATTGTTACCAAAAATTTA
This sequence comes from Rhizomys pruinosus, assembly GCA_009823505.1. Taxonomy (NCBI): domain Eukaryota; kingdom Metazoa; phylum Chordata; class Mammalia; order Rodentia; family Spalacidae; genus Rhizomys; species Rhizomys pruinosus. Next base: position 494,887 of record VZQC01007756.1, on the reverse strand, counting down.
GGGGAGGGCCATTTGGGATGCCACCTATTACCAGGGAAACTGGAGTTCCTCTTCAGGGTTCTTATTCTCATTAATTTCATAGTGGACTCCAAAGGAAGCTTAAGGACAATTTCATTAGAGTTTCAAAGAAAAATTAACATGATAGGCAAGCTATAAATCTCAGGATCTGCCTGGAAGGAGAAGGCAGAGAAGTGAGAAAATAATGCCATATGCAGGAGACTTTAGAGAAAAACTGAGTAAGCAGAGTATCTGAGATAGCATGGACAGGCTATGCCCAGTATATGAAAGAAAGAAGTAGGAAAGAAGAAAAAGAAAAGATTATAGTTTTCTTAGCTCAGAAAAATGGGCATATCCTAAGAGGTCTATCAGGCTGCGTGGCTCAAAGAGACAGCCCAGAGGACTGGATTTCTGGGAAGGAAAAGCATATTATCTCATTAGAGAGATCTTTTTTCCTCCCTAAGGTAAACCAGCCTTCCTGGCATGGCTTCTATGCATGGTTATTGGCAGGCCTGGCTATATTAATTGTCATTTTTTGGTAACTTAGAATATTAGCTCTCCACCCAGGGTCAGAGATATAATTCAGATTCCAATTTTTGACCAGGAGAAATTAGCTTTGACTTAGTGGGCCTCAACAGAGCCCTAGCAAAGGCTACTGTAACATTCTCACTTCTAAAGAATTAACCACAATGGCATTTTTGATATGGGCTGAAATTGACCAATTGACATAACTTATTTTCCTGGAAAAATCTAGAGAGCCAACTCTTAAACTGTTTACCAAAAGGGATGAGGACCTTGACAGGAGATGTGGTCCCTCCTTCACATATACAAGACATATAAGATGAATGTTTAGAAGATAAGACTACAGTTCTCATCTTGGCTAGAGAAAAAATGACCTTCCTGAATCCGTGACTTTGGGGGTGTTAGCCTTAAGCTGTCTCTGCAGTTTGTATCGCCCATCCTCATCAATATGTGGTAATGTTCATTTACCCTGGGATGTCTTTCCATCTTTGAACCTAGGCTCTTTTCTCAGAACATCTAGAGGATGCCAAGAGCTGAGTTCAGATTCAGTTCTAGGGAAAACTATGGACAAGTTACTGTTCTGTTGCTGTGATAAAGCACTATTACCAAGACAACTTCTACAGCTTCAAGTCTCCCAAAGCCCACTCCCAGTAACGTGCTTTGCCTACCTGGCTACATCTCCTAAATGTTCTATGACCCTCCTCAAAGAGCGCCACAGACTGGAGACCTAGTGTCCAAATATTTGGAGCCTATGGAGGACACTCCTTCAAACCTTCATAGCTTCCTAGGAACAATCATTTCAAGAATAAAAANCCCAAAGGCGCAGCCGCCCTGGCCGCCGGACTCTCCGGACCCTCAATTTGGCTCACTTTTTTAAAAAGTACCAATTACTTAATTGTATGGCAAACTGAGCAACGTCAATTTTATCTGAAAACAGCTGTGCTATTATATTGTAGAATCCCTTAAAGAATAAACAAATATAGGGGAAAAAAGAAAATACCAAAAAAAAGCTACTCTATGCAAAAGATTGAAGCCACTGCAGAATTCCACAATGGGTCAGACACAGAACATATACATCTGAAAAATCCTCATTCCTAAGAGACACATCTACGCTTGAATTTCTATACAAAAATGAGGGGCAGAGATAAAATGAGTGCACTCCTCAATTCTCACCAGTAATGGTTACATACACAATAAACTGTGAGGCAAATAGAAGGCCACAACTAGTCAACCTCCAAACAAGGGGAGCCCTTAGAGTGTGTATCCCTGGATGGGGCCCCTATATTAAATCTCACCTACCAAGGCTCAAGGATCATTGCAGAAGAGGGGGTGGAAAGATTGTAAGAGCCAGGGCTGGAGCATCAACATAGAAAGGCAGTGACTTACAATTGACTGTAAATTTTCACGTGTACACCTGTGGTGCTGTAGGCATCAGTCATGGAACCCATGCCAACTGGGACAAGGTCTCAAAGTGGAGCAAGAAAAATGGGTGGGGGACTAACCCTGGACTGAAAACCATAGAGGACTGAGTACTGATGGGTGAGGAAGAGTATGCCCTGACTAGGGTTCCTAGATGTTCTGACTGGACTCGAGTGGATCTATTTGCACAGAAAGACATCTGGGTTTTGGAGCTTTACTGGATAGGGCTTAGTATGGATGTTGTGATGAGTGAGTTCTGATGGGGGTTTGGGGCATGAATGGGACTGGGTTTGGTTGGGAACCATTGTATACGATGTACAGATGCTCAAAATCAATCAATCAATCAGTAAGAATAGTCCAGATGGACCCTATTTGATTGCATTGTCACGTTCATTGTCAGGCAACGTGCCTTATTTTGTCTAATGGACACTATGGTTGGCATATATCTTTTTTAGGCATTTCATAATCTAATTAGACACAAAACCATTAAAAAGAATAAAACATTAAATTTGATTCTAGTCATTTGCTAGCTACCTGTGCGTCAAACCAACACATCCAGGTGTATGGCTCAGAAATTTTAGTCATCCTTGGATTATGTATATTTTGTTGGACTCTCCAGAGATTTTTTTAATATTCTGCTTTAAAGTCATGTAGAGACTCTTCTAATTCCATAAGAAATATTACAGATAACCTACCACAAGGTAAATGTGTACTGCATTTAAAGCTAAAGGAGCTTGGGTTCTGACTTCTGCTCAATCTTTCAGTTACTATGTGACTTTGGGCAAGTTACTTAACCTATCTTTCTTTCTCATCTATAAAAATTATGCTAAACATAGTATCTATTCCAGTCTCTTTCTGGGGAACAGAGATATAAATACTCAAAATAGCATAGGGCAGGTCAGTAAATTCTTCCTTTTTTGCCACTCAGACTGCATTCTCTCCCTCTACTCTCTCAAAAGAGAAAAGAATGATTATCAATGGCAAGTGGCAGTGGCAGCAAAGCAATGCCAGGAGCCTACTTCACAAATGTTCACAGAGTTAATAAGCTATTAGTTCCTCCTCCTTCACTTTCTAAAATTAAAACATGGAATCTGTACAACAGCACAATGTATAGATTACACACATAATTTTCAGACTACAATATATCCAGTTAGCTTTATACATCATTATTTCAATTGTTGAATCATTTTGTAGTTGGTATGCCAAGTAATGGACTTCATTATTAACTTCATTAATTAATACATTAGATAGAGATAGATGATAGATGTTGTGCATACAAGAGACTACATGTGATAGTTCCTTACCTCCATTACCTTCTCTCATTCCCCTCCCATTGCTCTATAGATCCCTTTCTCCTCAGTCCTCACAATCCTTTTGTTTTCACAACATACATATAAACACATGTGTATATAAATTAAAAGCTAAATTCCACTGGGCATGGTGGCGTACACCTTTAATCTTAGTTCTTGGGAGGCAGAGGCAGGTGGAAGTCTGTGAATTCAAGGCCAGCCTGGTCTACATAGTGAGTTCCAGGACAGCTGGAGCTACAGGGAGACCCTTTCTCAACAAAGACAAAAAAAAGCTAAATTCAACATAACTGAGATTCATCTCTTATCTCCAGCCCAAATTTGAACCTTTGAACACCACAATCCACAGTGTGGAAACACTTTACACCTTACTAGCACACACACACACACACACCACCACCACCACCACCACCACACATAAATTAAAATCTAGATTGCACATATAAGGTAAAATGTCTTATTTATTTTTCTGAATCTACCTTACTTTGCATAACATGACCTTATCCAGTTTTATCCATTTTCTTGAAAGGGTCATGATTATATTTTTCTCTGCAGCTGAACACAATTCCATCATATATGCAATTTTATGTGCTTGCATAAGTGTGCATGCATATACAGATATATGAGAAAGGAACCGACTATAATGTAAGGAAGAAGCAAAAGGCAATTATTTATAGCAGATCATGACTTTCTTAATATTCCCTCCATACTAGAAAAGCTCAGAGAACAGGTAGATCCAAACATCGTGAACACAGCATTAAAATGCAGAGAAGGGAGGCGCATTATGGACTCAATTGTCATGTGCAGTGTTACTGTTGGCAACATGATTTTAACAAATGTTAAACAACTCTTGGGAGAGTTCTGAACACAAAGCCCAAATTTCCTTCAATTTACATGATAGTTGTATTCCTGGAAATTGCAACCTATACTAAAACAGTACAAAATAATTATTGTTTATGTATAAAGCAACAGTATTTTCTGGACCAAGAGAATTATTAGCAGATTTGTTTAACTATATGAATAACTGGGTGGAGGTGGCACAAAAAGCTGGTCAGAATACAGGGTATTCTTCACTGTTATATTGCACATTGAAGAAGACCACCATTTAGGCTTCTTGTTCACTAAGAGTTTCCCTACTTTGTGAAATCAATCCCTGCCCTATCCACACCCACATGAACACAGACCATCAAATTGGGTATATGAAAACATAGTCTGTGCATAGAAACCCAGTCAGTGGCCTGATTTTCATCTGAAGGTGAAGAACACACAGATAGGATCTCAGCAATAGGGGCAACACGGTGTAGTGCTTCAAATCCTATAGATTTCGTGTTTAGAGTCTGCTGAAACATGCAGGGGTACCAGCAAGGGAAGAGGGCAAGGAGAGTGATGGGGAGTGTGCTGTTCAAATATTGAAGATTAGGGAAAAATCATTGCCATAAAGGGAGATGATGTCTAGGCCTCAGCCAAGATCAAGGCTTTGGAAAGGCAGCAAATCAGGCACTAGGCACACAGATAACAACCATGCCTGAAACAGGGAGAGGAGCATTGAAGGAGATGAGGATACAGGTCGGATGTTTTGTCTCGTCTGTCACTCAGCTGGTTACAAGGCACAGACTTGCACTTATACAGGCCTGAGTGCAAACCCTGACTCTGGTGACTTCGGGATCCTGGGACAGTGATGGATACTCCAGGAGCCCACACCCCTCTCATCTGTCAGGAGAGAACGCTGACAGTGCCACCCACTGGCACTAGGCTCTTTCATTGGTTTCCCTTTGCTCCCGTTGTCTTCCCCTTCCTGCCTCCCTTTCAGAGCTGGCTTGCAGCAGGGGGAAAGGACTCATTGTTCCAAAATCCTGAGTAGTTAAAATCTTGGTGCTTAGGTGCTAATGGGCAGGATGGATATTCAAAATCTGTGGGAGCAAATGGAATTCATGATGGGATTGTCAAGCTGGAACCTATTAGGGTCTTAGAGAGGCACTGGAGGGGAAAGGGGACTATAGCATAGGATGAAGCTTACACTGTGGAGCCAGGCTTCTTGCATCTGAATTCAAATCTGCCACTTACCAACTGTTTAATATCTGGCAAGTTATGTTATCTCTCTGTGCTTCTGTTTGGATAAAATTATTAACTTTAGTTTTACTTGCATTTTTAAATACATGCAGAGTAGTAACATTATAGCCTTTTCTACGTATAGCTGTCTTTGAAAGTCCTAAATAAGCCTATACAGCTGTCATGCAAATTTTGAATGCATGATGGTCAGAGAGTTAACAGTCTCTTCCTGTGCCACCTAGTGGTGTGTTCTGGGGCATGAGAGTGAGTTTTTAACCTGCTGCTGTTCCTTCTACTCTGCAAGGACAGGGCAGCGAGGAATGAAGGACAGTGGGATTTCGTGCCCACAACTGCACTTGTACAATAAAGGGGAGAAGTGTCCTGTTACACAGAGAGACAAGGCTATTCTATGCCCACAGATAGGGAGAAGGCAGCCATGCTGGTGAGACTGTGGGAAGATGAGTCTTTGTTCTGTGACAGTCTGCTTCACACCTAAGCTTCTTTGCTGTTCTGCTTGCAGCTTTAGCAACTAGGAACTTCTCTTCCCAACTCATTCCCCTACCTGCCACAGTTCACCCCCACAGATGTACGCATACACCCACTCCAATTCCTAGGATATAACTAGACAGAGTTCCGAAGTGCTATGTCGCTTGGGTACCCTTGACTATCCGTTGAAGCCAACGGAATCCCTTCTTAGAGCTGTGTTTTCAATATTGAAAATGCATTGTGATAAAAAGGAAAAGTATTAATCTGAAATATGATTCTCCAAATATCCTATTTTTATTTTTGTGGTGTTAGGAATGAGACCCAGAGCTATGCATTGCTAGGCAAGCGCTCTATCACTGAGCTATAAACCCAGTCAGTATAAGATTGTTTAAATGTGAACACTGAATTTGTGGTATAACAATATATTTACTTCTTAATCACATATTAAATGACAAAATATAATGGCAGAGCTCTCCTCCCATAATTTGGAAGTAGTGATAGACCTATATGGTATTTGAAGAAGTTGCAATGCAGCTATTGTAATGATATTTAACCATCTGTGACTTCCATTGGTAACAATGTCAAAGTAAATGTCATCATAGTTGTGGATTATGTTTAGAATTGCTATAAACATTCCATTGGATTGAAGGAAAGTGACGATAGAGAGGAGTCAAGTCAAAGATGGGCTTTTCTGTAGCCTGTTTCTCAGATTCCTACCGTGGATGAATTGCATCTGTGGAGACAATTCTAGACAGGAGCTGCCTCCCTGAGAAAGGGGACGGGGCTGGAGATTGCGTCATGGCTACCCCCAGGTAGTCAAGGTGGGTAGTCTCTTTAAAAACCCAACCAAGAAGTTCATAGAACACCCTGAAAGAGAACTGAGCAAGTGCAAGGGCAGCCTTCCACCTGGCCCTGCCCCTACATTCAGGCTCCTGCCCCAGTGTTAAAACAGAAACCAAACACTGCTGCTGCTGATTTCAAATCCATCTTTGTAGAATCACTTCCTTTTTTCTCCAGAGGGTGGCACAGAGGCAAAGCTGGAAGTAGCTTTGAAACATCCCAGAGGCATCTTCACTCACCGAGGAGCACTCCACATCTCTCTGTGTCTAACTTAACCCCTGGAATGAACACTGCCATTTATTTGCCTCAGACAAGAGGTGACAACCTTGAGAAGGTCAGTTGGAAGCAACCTTCTTGATTTCCCACCTGATTTGTGGGGTTTGGAAGCTGAGGGAAGCACTCCTAGGAAAATGGAAAGCTGCTGAGACTGAGGGTTAGTCCTTCTGGCTAGAAGAACCGGATATTCCTACTAAGAGGGAACTTAGAGCACAAAAAAATGTATGGCCAACCAAGTTCATTTCTACCCAGGAAAAGTGACAGGGATCCTAAATAGAAGTAGCCTAAGACTCAAGCTCAAGGTCCAGAAGTTGCACAGATCAATCAAAGGATTGAAAAGCCAGTGGGCCACACACAGCCTGGTAGAACTAGGAGTATGGCAGTTTACAGGAGAGTTATCATGATAATAAAACAGTCACTGTAGCTTGTTTACATGGACCAGCCAGTGCATGTCTCTGGCATGCAGAGGTAAACCTCAAGGTGAAGGATTCTGGAGATGCAGGAAAACTTTGAGGGTATATCAAACATGCTGTAACTGAGGATGTTCCAAACAGGGAACTGTACCAGCAGCTCCATGTGAACTGAACAGTTATGAAGTCTGAGGCCTTTACACTCTTATTTATGGCTGCCTTCGGCCTGAGAGTGCCATATGACTTTGGGGCTAAGCATGCAGGCTCTTAAACTATACTGCCTACAATTACGTTCCAGTTCTGGTTGTCCTGCTATGTGGCCATGAGCAAATTATTTAACGTCTCTGCCTCCAAAGACAAAAATAACACGAAGCTCAATAAGTTATTCTAAGAATTAAAAGAAAGCAATGCAATTAAAATGTGTAGGACAGCGCCTTGTGCGTAGTACAGATTCTACCTATCTATTTATCTATCAACTATCTATCATCTCTCTGTATATATGTATATATATGTATATATATGCTATTATTTTGTGCTTCTAAGAAACAGTACACCTGGATGATGAGATGAATACCCAGAATCAGTTAGTTGCTAACTGTCATGCACTGTCTATGTAACTTTGGTTTCCCAACTTTCTCTTTCTGAGCTTCAGTCTACTTACCTATAAAAGCAGCCACCTGATTTCAATTATTTGTTATGAGAATTGAGACAAGTATTGTTTTTTAAATTTTTGATCATTTAATATTAATTTTGCTGTGTTTATACATGTTTACTATAGTCAGGGAAATGACCTAGTTGAATAATTTTTTAGGTTCATTTTGACAAGATGAATACCATGCTAAATTCTTTTTTTTCCACACAGAATTATTTTTATTTTTTTAACAAATCTAGACCCATGTCCCCCCCATTCCCCAACCCCGCCAGAGCTCATGCATTCTGCCAAACATGCTTTTCATCTCTTTCTCAGTCTTTCTCAATATTCTCCATGAGGAAGTTGACTGTTTTGAGCAGAAGTTCACTGTTTCAGTCAGTTCTTTGATGCAGTCCTTTCTGTTGTTGTTGTTGTTGTTGTTGTTTCCAATATGCTTCACTCCCAACTGCTTTGGACAAAAGTTCAGGAGGCCATACACAAGAAATATTTACAACTAGGTAATTGGCACTAGCATCCACAGATGAGGGATACCATTCGTCGTTTGTTTTTCTGGGACTGTGTTACTTCACTCAGCATGATGTCCTCTAGCTCCAGCCATTTTCCTGCAAAGCTCATGATGTTGTCTTTCTTTACTGCTGCATAGAACTCCATTGTGTAGATGTACCATATTTTCTCTATCCACTCATCAGTTGAGGGGCATTTGGGTTGGTTCCAGCTCCTTGCTATTGTGAAGAGAGCTGAAATAAACATGGCCGTGCATGTACCTCTGTGGTGGGGTGAGTCTTGAGGGTACATGCCTAGGAGTGGTATGGCTGGGTCAGGTGGCAAGTTCATTCCAAGTCTTCCAAGGGGTCTCCACACTGCTTTCCATAGTGGCTGTATGAGTTTACATTCCTACCAGCAGTGGACGAGTGTTCCCCCTTCCCCACAACCTCTCCAGCACTTGGTATCATTTGTTTTCTTGATCCTAGCCAGTCTTATTGGAGTAAGATGATATCTTAAAGTGGTTTTGATTTGCATTTCCTTAATGATTAGTGATGTTGAATTGAGACAGTATTGTAATTTGACTGGTATGTATTTAGGGGACATTCAGGGCTGATTCTAACTACTCACTTGTGGGTAGAATACCAGTATATTTTAAGCATATCATGCAATATCAGTAGTTAATAAAGAAAAACATCTGGAAAAACACTCAAGATATTACTGAGTATAGGTTTTTTGAGAAGGTGGGAAGTGAGAAAAATTCTCTACAATTAATGTTGCACCTTTTTCTCCCAAATCTTTTCCTACCTCTGGGACTTGAGAGTCATATCCAGCATGCCACCAGGGGATGTTTGAGTGTAGAACTTGAGATTCCTTCTAAACCTTGCATAGTGGAATTCTCTAACTTGGTGATTTGTGGCTATTTGATTATGCTAGCCATCCTGCTCCAACTGCCCCAACAGTACAATTTTCCTTGTTTTCAAAACTATTCCTTTTTGAAGTCCCTTTTTATTATTATAAAATCACTTCCTTGTAATGAGCTCACATATAAAACATGACAGACACAGCAAGATTAATATAGCCAATCAAACAACTTCCTGGTCCTAAACTCTGTAAATCTCAGTGATTAGAAGCCATGGCACTTAGCCCAGTGTTTTACATTTTCACTTATCCACTACAAAAAAGAAAAATCTATTAAAGGGTTGAAATGAGATAAACAATTAGTGTTATATCCTCTTTCACAAAATATGAGTCATTTTGCCTGTATTCCATCCTTCCTCATCACGTAATATTACCCTTTCTAAATGTTATAGTCTCTATTCTAAATGTTATAGTATGCCCAAAATTAATACCTGTTTAAATACAAACATGTATGTAACACAGTCTAGGATTTCCATATGAGGGAGAACATGTGGTTCTTTCCTTTCTGAGTTTGGATGACCTTGCTTAATATTCTAATTCCATCCATGATGGAAATGATTTGTCTTAACTGGACCTTCAAAGAGCTGTTTCTTCAGTTTGCTAGCAAATGGCAGGAATCAACAAGGACTTTGCAACTGTAATGTGCAGTGAACCCACCTTGGGACTTGTGAATCCCATGGATTTTCAGATGGATCCCCAGAATGTACACAATACAAGGATAGGGCTTAGGCACCTTTGTCATGACTTATGGTTTACATGATCGTTGCCCAAAGTCCTTATGCCTTTGTCCCAAGGGTGGTGGGGAAGACACTGAAGACCTTTTTGAGATAAGGCTTATAGGGATGCCCTTCAATCATCAGGTATGTGCACCTGAAGGTGATTATGGGACCTCAGTTTCTCTTTGTCAGCTTCCTATCTCAAAATACAATGCTCTCTCTGACTTCAGATTCTGTCATCATTTGCCACACTTACATGAGGCCCAATTTGATGTAGGTGCCCAATCTTGGACTCAAACTTCATGTACAAGTAGCCTATATCATATATTTTTGTTCTCCTAAGGTAAAACTGACTAACATACCATTCATGTGTGATCAATTTGCATTAGAATTAAGTGGGATGCTTGCATAAAACAGCAATTCTTGTTATTCAGGAATCTGAGATAAATGGAAAAAAGTTCAAGGACAGCCTGGGAAACTTAGTGAGATCTCTAAAAAGAAAACATAGAGGTGTGTGTGAGATTCTGAGTTCAGTCCACAGAACTATAAACTATAATCCAATACCACATGATATGGTAGGATAAAATACAATGCGAAGTAAAGATTCCTTGGCTGGGCCTCAGGCCAACAAAATCAGATTCATGAGCATAAGAAAAAAAATGTGATTTTGCTTTCTTAAAGAGTTCTCTCCTAAGTCCTCCACGAGATTTGCATTACCTGAGAACATTTTAGAAATGTGCATTATTGGGTCTGAATCAGAAACTCTGGGAAAAACAGTTTTTGGCTTTACAAGAAAGACCTCCATTTGTTTTTGAGGCAGGCTCAAGTTTGTGAGTCACTGTGTTAAGGCCTAAGAATACTCAATTCCCATCCCTTAAATGTCACATAATGGTTCTGAACCTCCACTAATGGCAGCTGGACATAGAAGCCAATTACTGTTGCTTTCTGAGGAGATTACACTATGTTTAGGCTCACAGCATTTTCTGGGCAGGACTCTTTCAGACATCCTCTTGGAAGGGTGACCACTAGACCAACATTGTAAATGATTGTTTCTGCGAGTAATGAAAAAAGCAGATTGGATAACCAAAGGACTGATTAGAAGCAAATAGGGCTCAGACATATATGGACTCAGAGGTATCCTCGTGAATTCTTTTATAAAAAAGATCATTTGGGGAAGATCAGTTGGGGAAATGGAAATGATCCTCAAATAATACCATATAACCCCTAAGAATATCTGTTATCTCATTTCTGAGTGAGGAATATTGCCGCATTAAATCTGAGTATGTCGTGTCTGAACAATACAGCCACAATACAGCTTAAGAACCCATCTTCTATGTTTTCCAATATACATTTAGCATTATGCTTTATAATTATTATCTTATGTGTCACTTATGCTTTCTTGACGCTAAGAACTGTACTGAGCATTTTACACAGATTGTCTTATTAAAATTCTTACATCAGCACTATGAGTCATGCAACAAATTGAGACTCAAGGGAGCTTTCTCAAGGTCACACTGTTGGAAAGTGGCAGAGCTGAGATTAGAAACTAGGTTTATTTGACTGAAAAGCTCATTGTGAACGGTTCATTCATTCGTCTGATTATGCACTTATCATTATCCTTTCAAGTATTTATTGAATCAATTCTATGGGAGAAGATATGATCTAGGCTTTGAGTATGCAATATTGAACATGAGCGAAATACATAAAAATCTCTGTTCATATGGAATTTTGACTGTAAAAAAGAAGTCAGACAATAATTAATTTTATGTGGTATGAAATGTGCAAAATAATTATGGATGCCATAGGAAAAAAATTAAAGCAGAGATGAAGCAATGTATTTGGAGGAGACGGAGTAAAAATAACATAGATAAAAAAGAACTCATTTAGAAAGTCACACTCTAACAATAGCCAGAGAGAAATGGTGGAGAAACTATGCAGATAGCTGAAAGAAAAACATTCAAGGCAAGGTGATCGGCAACTGTAAAACATCTGCTGTGGCAGAGTCTTGGTGGACCAGAAGTGGGAGAAATTGTCTTTGTTACTGCCATCTCACAGCCAATTTCCAGTTTCCCTACCTTTAATATTCTAAGCCTGATATCAGTGGAAGTTTTTAAAAACTAAATCTGCTATAAACAAAAAATGTTCACACATATACCTCAAATGAGTGAATTGCATGATATGTAAACTATATTTCAATAAAACTTTTTAAAAAATCAAAATTGGGGGCCTGGAGAGGTGGCCTAGCGGTTAAGAGCGCCAACCGCTCTTACAGAGGACCCGGGTTCGATCCCCAGCACCCACATGGCGGCCGAGAGCCGTCTGAAACTCCAATTCCAGGAGAACTCCAGTTCCAGGGGAATCCGAGACCCTCTTCTGACCTCCGCGGCATTGCACGACACGGGTGCACAGACCTGCATGCAGACAGTACATTGATACACATACAGAAAGAAATAAAATTAAAAAAAAAATCAAAATTGGACAGGGGCAGAATGAGTAAACATATAAAGAAATAGTTGAATTCTGAATACATTTTAAAAGCAAAGTTTAGCTGTTTTATATGGAAGGAAAAAAATGGAGAAATCAAGATAAGTTCAACTATTGGTAATTGAAAACTTGAAAGGAAGAATTAGTGATAATTGATAGTAGGAAGCCTATTGGAAGATCATGTTTTGGGGAATAGAAATTGAGTTCACAATTGGACTATTTAAGTATGAAAAGCTAATGAGACACCCAAATAAATAGAAAAGAAAGCACTAAAAATAAAGGCCTGGTATTCACAGGAAAGGTCTAGGTTGGAGCTAAATATATAAGAATCAACAACATAGACATGCCATTTCTCTATGGAATGAGTGTAACTATGCCTTAGTGACTTCAATGTATGTGGTAGTCCTCCTGTAATCATCCCAGAACCATCTAACCAGAGTGTGCTAATTACTATTCATAGACCTCTTGACTAAGTTTGGAATCATACCTCCAAGTGTATCTATGAGAGTCCCCCACCCCCAGAAAAGGAGAGACCCACCCTTGAACGTGGGCATCACCATAAATGGGCCTGAGGTCTCAGACTACATAAAAATGACAAAGCTAGGTGAGCATCAGTATTCACCTCTCTCTCTCTGCTCTCTGACTATGGGCACAATATGAATAGCTGCCTCAAGCTACTGTCCCCATGCCTTGATGTCATAAGAGACTGTACCCTCTCAAACTCTTAGACAAAATAAGCTCTTTCTCCATTAAGTTGCTTATTGTCAGGTTTTTGGTAACAACAATGAAAAAAGTTATTACTATACAGAGTATATCTTGGATATACCAATATGTCCTTCTCACATCTAATTAGCTTGAGTCTTGTGGTTGAAACCACTTATGATGTTTGGTTGTTTTGAGGCTTTGCATATTCCAAATGGAATCATTAAAGAGCTTCAACAAGAAGGAACTATGAAATTATGCTTTTTATTTATTACCACTCAGATTTAGAGGGGATCACATGCTTCCTCCTCCATTCAGCCATGAAAGATTATGAGTACTCAGTCCCTTGAGGTGATAGGATAGTCTGTGCCTGGGAAGAAAAGGTTATAATAATCCACTACTATGCTATCTGGAGGAAGCAATGGCCCCTCATTATGGAAAAACTCCATTTAAACTCCTTTGGTATATGTATATTTTTATTTTTATTTTTTTTTTTGACTTTTTTTTTTTGTATTTATTTATTTTTAACAAATCTAGACCCGTGTTCCCGCTCATTCCCCCACCCCGTCAGAGCTCGTGCATTCTGCCAAACATGCTTTCCATCTCTTAGTCTTTCTCAATATTTTCCATGGGGACGTTGACTGTTTTGAGCAGAAGTTCACTGTTTCAGTCAGTTCTTTGATGCAGTATTTTCTGTTGTTGTTGTTGTTTCCAAAATGCATTATGTCCAACTGCTTTGTACAGAAGCTCAGGGGGCCCTACACAAGAAATACTTACAACTGGGTAATTGGCACTAGCATCCACAGATGAGGGATACCATTCGTCGTTTGTTTTTCTGGGACTGTGTTACTTCACTCAGCATGATGTCCTCTAGCTCCAGCCATTTTCCTGCAAAGCTCGTGATGTCGTCTTTCTTTACTGCTGCATAGAACTCCATTGTGTAGATGTACCACATTTTCTCTATCCATTCGTCAGTTGAGGGGCATTTAGGTTGGTTCCAGCTCTTTGCTATTGTGAAGAGAGCTGAAATAAACATGGCCGTGCATGTATCTCTGTGGTGGCGTAAGTCTTGAGGGTACATGCCCAGGAGTGGTATGGCTGGGTCGGGTGGCAAGTTCATTCCAAGTCTTCCAAGGGTTCTCCACACTGCTTTCCATAGTGGCTGTACGAGTTTACATTCCCACCAGCAGTGGATGAGTGTTCCCCTTTCCCCACAACCTCTCCAGCACTTGGTATCATTTGTTTTCTTGATCCTAGCCAGTCTTACTGGAGTAAGATGATATCTTAAAGTGGTTTTGATTTGCATTTCCTTAATGATTAGTGATGTTGAGCAGTTCTTGAGGTGTTTCTCAGACATCTCTAATTCCTCGCTTGTGAAGTCTCTGTTCAGTTCTTTGCTCCATCTATTGAGCGGGTCGTTTGTTTTCTTTTTTCTTTGTTTTTTGAGTAGTTTATATATTCTGGAAATCAATGCTTTGTCAGATGTATCTGCAGTGAAGGTTTCCTCCCACTCTGTGGGATTTCTCTTCACTTCCTTGATTGTTTCTTTTGATGTACAGAAGCTTTTGAGTTTGATGAGGTCCCATTTGTCAATTGTCGACCTTAATTCTTGTGCAGCTGCTGTCTGATTTAGGAAGTCTTTTCCTACGCCTATGTCTTGTAGTCTGCTGCCAACTTTTTCTTCTATCACCTTCAGAGTTTGGGGTTTCACGTTGAGGTCTTTAATCCATCTGGAGTTGACTTTTGTACAGGGTGAGAGGTAGGGGTTTAATTTCATTCTTCTACAAGTGGTGATCCAGTTTTGCCAACACCACTTGCTGAAGATGCTGTCTTTTCTCCATTGTGGTTTCTTGGCCCCCTTGTCAAATATGAGATGGCTGAAATTGTATGTGCTCAGATTTGGATCTTCGGTTTTGTTCCATTGGTCAACAGGTCTGTTTTTGTGCCAGTACCAGGCTGTTTTTATGACTATAGCCCTGTAGTATAGTTTAAAATCTGGTATAGAGATCCCTCCTGTGTAGCTCTTTTCACTCAGGATTGATTTGGCTATTCGGGGTCTTTTGTTTCTCCAAATGAATTTAAGAACTTTTGTTTCCAAGCCTGTGAAGAAACTCTTGGGGATTTTGATTGGGATTGCATTAAATCTATACAAGAGTTTTGGTAAAATGGACATTTTTACAATGTTAATTTTCCCAATCCATGAGCATGGGAGGTTTTTCCATCTTCTGAGGTCTTCTTCAATTTCTTTCTTTAAGGGTTTAAAATTTTTGTTGTAGAGGTCTTTGGTGTCTTTGGTTAGGTTTGTTCCTAGGTATCTTATTGTTTTTGAGGCTATTGTGAGTGGGAAGGTCTCTTTGAATTCTTTCTCCAGTTGCTTGTTCTTGGTGTAAAGAAAGGCCATTGATTTTCTAAGGTTAATTTTGTATCCTGCCACTTTGCTGAAGCTGTTAATCGTTTCTAGGAGTTTTCTGGTGGAGTTTTTTGCATCCCTTAAGTAAACAATCATATCATCAGCAAATAGGGATAGTTTGACTTCCTCTTTTCCAATTAGTACTCCTTTAATATCCTTTTCTTGCCTTATTGCTCTAGCAAGTGTTTCAAGCACTATATTGAAGAGGAGTGGTGATAGGGGGCAGCCTTGCCGAGTTCCTACCTTTAAAGGGAATGTTTCCGTCATTTCCCCATTTAGGATGATATTGGCTGTGGGTTTCCTGTATATGGCTTTGATTACATTGAGGAATGATCCCTCCAATCCAATTCCTTCTAGGACTTTAAGCATGAAGGGATGCTGGATTTTGTCAAAGGCTTTTTCAGCATCAATTGCGATGATGGTGTGGTTTTTGTCTTTGATTCCGTTTATGTGTTTGATGATGTTTATTGATTTTCGTATGTTGAACCATCCCTGCATCTCTGGTATGAATCCAACTTGGTCATGATGGATGATCTTCTTGATGTGGGTCTGTATGCGATTTGCCAGTATTCTGTTTAGAATTTTGGCATCTGTGTTCATGAGGGAGATGGGTCTATAATTCTCCTTTTTGGTTGTATCTTTGCCTGGTTTTGGTAATAGAGTGATGTTGGCTTCATAGAAGGAATTTGGGAGAGTTCCCTCTGATTGTATACTTCTAAACAGTTTCAGAAATAATGGTTGTAGGTCTTTTTGAAATGTTTTATAGAATTCTGCTGTGAAACCGTCTGGGCCTGGGCTTTTTTTAGTTGGGAGGCTTCTTACTACATCCTCTATTTCTTCATATGTTATGGGTCTGTTTAAGCTGCTGGTCTCCTCTTGGCCAAGCTTTGGTGATTCCCAAGATTTCAGATATTCATCCATTTCTTCTAGATTTTCAAACTTGGTAGAATATAGGTTCTTGTAATATTCCCATATAATTTTCTTGATCTTTTCCTTGTCCGTTGTGATATTTCCCTTTTCATCACAGATTGTATTGATTTGGAGTTGTTCCTTCTTTCTTTTTGTTAACTGGGCTAGAGGTCTGTCTATCTTGTTTATTCTTTCAAAGAACCAACTTTTGGCTTCATTGATTTTTTGTATTGTTTTCTTTGTTTCTATTTCATTGATTTCTGCTCTGATTTTTGTTATTTCTTCCTGTCTGTTGCGTTTAGGGTTCATCTGTTGTTGCCTCTCAAGTGCTTTTAGCTGTAGTGTTAGATCATTCACTTGTGCTCTTTCTGTTTTTCTAATGTAGGCACCCAGGGCTATAAATTTCCCTCTTAGGACTGCTTTTAAGGTATCCCATAAGTTTTGTTGTGTTGTATTGTCATTGTCATTCAGTTCCAGGAATGTTTTTATTTCTTTCTTTATCTCTTCCTTGACCCATTCATTATTCAAGAGTGTGTTGTTTAGTCTCCATGTGTTCTTGTAGGCAGGAGGGCTTGTCCTGGTGTTGATGTTGAGCTTCATTGCACTGTGGTCTGACAGGATGCATGAAATTATTTCAATCTTTTTGTATTTGTAGAGGTTTCTTCTGTGTCCCAGGATGTGGTCGATTTTGGAGAATGTTCCGTGGGGTGCTGAGTAGAAAGTGTATTCTCTGGTATTAGGATGGAATGTTCGGTAGAGGTCTATGAGGTCCATTTGGTGTATCATATCGTTCAGTTCAGATGTCTCTCTGTTTATTTTTTGTCCTGTTGACCTATCCAAAGGACTCAGTGGGGTATTGAAATCTCCCACTATGAGTGTGCTGGGGTTAGTCTGTGACTTGTGGTCCTGGAGAATTGTCTTTATAAAGTTTGGTGCACCAGAATTTGGGGCATATATATTCATAATTGTGAAATCTTCTTGGTGGATTGTTCCTTTGATGAAAATGTAATGGCCTTCTTTGTCTCTTCTGATTTCTTTTACTTTGAAGTCTATTTTATCCGATATTAAAATAGCAACACCTGCTTTCTTTTTGGTACCATTTGCTTGGAATATTTTTTTCCATCCCTTCACTTTAAGGTGGTGCCTGTCCTTGAAGGTAAGATGTGTTTCTTGTAGACAGCATATCGATGGATTCTGTTTCCTAATCCAGTCTCCCAGTCTATGTCTTTTGATTGGGGAATTTAGTCCATTAATATTTAAGGTTATGACTGATAGGTTTGTGTTGCTTCCTTTTGCCTTATTATCCATCTGCGGTTTTGATTTAGGTTTCTACTTCTGCAGTTATGCTTTTATTGATTTCTCTTTCTAGGTGCCTGGGGTTGGTTGCTCCTTTCTTCTGTTCTTTGAATTGCTTCAAGTATTCTCTGAAGGGTTGGTTTTCCGGACATGTATTCTTTCAACTTGTTTATGTCATGGAAGGTTTTTCTCTCTCCTTCAACTATAATTGACATTTTTGCTGGGTATAGTAACCTGGGTTGGCATCTATTGTCCTTTAACACTGGGAATGCTTTGCTCCAGGTTCTTCTTGCTTTCATAGTTTGCACTGAGAAGTCAGTTGTAATTCTGATAGGTTTCCCCTTATAGGTCACTTGTTGTTTTTCTCTTGTGGCTTTAAGGATTTTGTCTTTGTTTTGGGTGTCTAGCATTTTAACTATGATGTGGCGTGGAGAATTTCTTTTCTGATCTTGTCTGTTTGGAGTTCTATGTGCTTCTTGTATTGGTATTGGTTTGTCCTTTTTTAGTTTGGGGAAGTTTTCATCTATTATTCTGTTGAAGATCTGATCAATACCTTTCTCTTGGGATTCTTCTCCTTCCTCTATTCCTATGATGCGGAGGTTTGATCTTTTCATAGTGTCCCACAGCTCCTGGTTGTTCCATTTTTGTGTATTTTTAAATTTTTCATAATCTTTCCTTGAGGTTTTTAGTTGTTCTGTGTTGTCCTCCAGGTCTGATATTCTTTGTTCTGCTTCCTCCATTCTGCTTCTGAGGCTTTTTTCATTCCTTTCCTCTTGAATGGATGAGTGTTTGATTTCCTTTTTCATTTCCTCTTCTGATTTCTTTAGTGTTTCTATTTCTTTTTGGAGCTTCTCGATCTCTTTTTGTAGCTCTTTTGTTTGCTGGTTGGTTTCTTTTTCTTTTTCAGCATGGGATCTTTTCAGTGTTTCTACTTCCTTCCGGAGTTTGTCATTCTCTCTCTCTCGGTCCTCATTCTCTTTTCTTAGTTCTTTAATTTGTTCTTTATGATTTTGTAGTTCTTTAAGTATGTTCCCAATTGTGCTTCTGATGTCTGTGTCCTGGGGCATCCCCGGGGGGATCCCACTGCAGGAGTCATCCATAGGGTTAGTAAAGCTTGGCGTGGGATTATCCTGCACCTTTCCAGTGTAGTTTCTTCTTCGTGATCCTGGCATATGGGCTTCTCCTTGCCTGTATTCCAATGTGAGTCCTAAATGCCTCTTGCCTCTTTTTAATGCCGGCTTCTAGTGTAGCCTACTACATACGGCATTTTCAAATGTCTTTCAGTCTGGCCTCTCTAAAAACAGAAGAAAGCTTCTTCTGAGTCTGTCCTACCTATCTCATTTGTCAGCATCTTATGACATTTGATAAGAGTCCTTATTATAATGCACTGTATGCATGTGATTACTCACCTAGTTCTTCAATGCCAGGTGGGGATAGAAATGTGTTGAACATCAAAAGGTTCTTGGTCCTTTTGTATCTAACAGAAACATTCGAGATTCTTGAGGATCACTGTGTAGCCTCATTTTGAATTCCATTTTGCAACCACTCATGACTGGGGTACACTTGGTTTGAGTTTTAGTGGGAAGCTTTAAAACACATTATTGGAGTGAAAAGAGATAATATTATGCATTTACCACTGGATTTAGTATTCTTCCTTGCATGGATAGGGGCTGAAGAAAGGATGGGAGAAATTCAGATGGTACTAACCTGAGAGCTTGGATTGGATGCTAGATTTGGCTTATGTGTGCCAACTCAGTACCATTCTGACTTTTGACATGCTTCTTTGTCTTGGTTCCATTCCTATATTTTGCAATTAAAGTTTATACCCATATTCATAGGCTTGACTTTCTGTGCTTCATAGTTTGGTCTCTATCCTTTGTTTCTATATGTTCTTTGCACTCTAGGAAGGAAGAAAATGTGAGAAGGAAGAAGAAAAAGAGGGAGAGAACTAGAGAACTAAAGGGTGAGATGGTGAGAGAATGAGTGAAAGAGACAGAGACAGAGAGACAGAGAGAGAATAAGATAGCTTTCCTTTCTAAAGTGACACAGAGAGAATAAGATAGACATTAGATAGAGACAGAGAGAGAATAAGATAGCTTTCCTTTCTAAAGTGTTATAGCATCTTGGAAAACACTGCCCAACACTCTGAGTATTTGACCATGTGCCAGTAACCCCAGAGTCCATACCACAGTGTTTATTTTTTAACTGTATCATACAACTGACTAGAGTGTTGGAAAATCAATTTGGTGAGCCATGACAAATATCGTATTAAATGAAGTGGACTATAATAGAATAAATTGGGAAAAGGTGAAGGGAGAACAATGGAACAGAAAAGGTTAAATGGAGTGGAGAATGGGAGGACAGGGTAAAGGAGGGATTATAGGAAGGGATAACTGACACTAAAAAAAAAACATTTGAAAATGTCATATGTCATAGGCTACCGTAGCAGCCTGCTAAAAATATACATATATCAAAGGAATTTAAATGGAGTTTTCCATAATGAGGGGTCATTGCTTCCTCCAGATAGCATAGGTTATCAAATGTAAAGCCAGTTCCAAGGGCTTTTTATCTCTTTTCAAGTTGTTGCTGATTAGGGTTTCATACACTCTCCAACAATACTGGCTGTTGTCATTGTTCTTGGTTACCTGTCAGAACTTGATGGTGAGGCACTTTTGCTGAAGACACTGCATACTTGAGTCACAGGACATTGAGAAATCAAGCTGATCGAGTCCTGGAATAGCTTATAGAGCAGGAAAGCTCTATGCATTCGACAAGGGGGGAAAACTCATCAATAGTCTTACCCAGCTGTAAATCCTGCAAACTCTAATAACAACTGGCCTGGCAAGATAGGCCCATTGGTACAAAAGTTGCACTTTAAAAAGAATAACCAACCACTTTCTGATTGTATGTAAAACCTACTTTACAAGATAAAAGTCAAACTGGCACCTTTAACTGGGCCAATAAACAAACAAACAAACAAACAACAAAAATGTAGCCAGCTGGGTCCTAGGGGTAAACCTGATACTATTATTCTGTTAAATGAGCATAGTGTTAAATGCTCCCTAAGATTTTATCTTTGAACCCATAGATTAGTGCATCTCTCAATCATCATCAGAGAGCCTTCTAATAGATGGTGATCAATAAAGAGACACACATATGCAGAGAATAAGAGACTTTAGAGTGATCAGCACTAAATGGGAAATCTATATCACACTCTTCTCAAAGTTCAGGAATAATGACAGAAAATGGTTCAGAAAGATGGTAAGAGTCAAGGGTAGTAGATTTCTGCAATGAAACAATATTTGCCATGCATTACAGTGTTGTTGCACAAATGGACTCTTAGTGTCTGGGACTGCATGCACAAGACCTCTACAACATGAAGCCAGTCAAAATCCCAGCATGGATGAAGGAGGGGCTCTCGAACTATCATTGCTAGTTGAGGTGATTGATGGCTGCTGGTTAAAGGAGAGTTAGATTTCTTCAGGGATGGGGTCCCTGAAAGACTAGCCATGTTCCAATAAAGGGTCCTACATCCACATACATATTACATATGGGTATCACTACACTAATTCAGAAGTCTTTTTAAAAGTGTGCATGAAACTGGGAGGAAAAATTGTGGGAAAGAGCAGGGAAGAATGAAAGGGAAGGGAATGGAGGGTGGATCTGATTAAAACACATTATATGCATGTATGAATTTCTCAAACAATAAAAAAACAAAAACATCATGCACTGCATATGCCAAAGGTAATAATTATTTTGTGAAATGTTTCCTTTAGCTATAGATATATACATTTAAACAGGTAGAGATGAGTTACAATGTATTTTGTACTGTGGGACACTGTCAAAAAAGTTTAAAATGCATTGTCAAAGAAGACCTTTTCAGCCCTGCTAACACATTTTCCTGTAGGCCATGGCAAGCTACTGAAAGATTTTCAGCAAGGTAATGACATGATCCAATTTGTGTTTCATCTAAAAGTTTAACCATCTTAGACCAAATTAGCCATGGAAAAGGTGTAGGTGTAGGAATCAAATTAAGTTCCTATTGACAACTGATTTTTTTTTCCAAATTAAATCTTCAAGCTAATTTAATCTGTCTCACAAGAAAAACACTTCAATTTGTACACATTCATTTATTTGACAGATATTTTTTAGTGCATATCACATGTTAGACACTGCATTTGCTACTGAAAATACAATAAAACAAAACAAAATTGACACTCTGTTTACTTTAAGGAAGGAAGTTTGGGGTAATGAAAGGGAACGTGTACAAACAAACAAAAAACCAAATGAGTCGGACAAGCAACAGAGAGAAAATATACCAGGTACTCGGAGGCATAATATCAGAACAAAGGTTCACTATATAGAGGGAGTAGAGCTTTAAACAGTGAAGTCAGGAGCAAACTCTTCTGGGAAAGCATTCTTTAAGGAGAGATGTTAAGGAAGAAACATTAGAAGTAAAGGGTAGAAGGGAAACTCATGTTAAGTAGAGGGCAGCAATAACAAAGGCCTAGGGACTAGAGAATAGCTTGATAGGTTCCAAAACAGAGGGAAAAAAAGAACACCATGGGCAGACTATGATTGTCAAAGGGAACACAGTGATACTAGATGAAATAGGATATGCGAATAAGGCCAAAGGAGGCCATTGTGTGAGACGTGAAGCAGGTGAAACACAGGTCAAAGTCAAAGAAATTGGCTTATATTCAGATATTTGTCCAAGGCCTCTGGTACAGGCATGTAGGAAACAATAGAGGGACCTACTGTTTAAAGAACAGTACTCCTTCTTCACAGGCTCCTATTCCAGGTAAGAGGAGGTACTGGTTGCTGGGGAATTTACCAGATGGAAGAGTCCAAAGTGTTTGTAAGGATCCAGGGATTTGGAATGTGCCTTTGCAAACTATATCAACAAGCCATCCAGTCCAAAGTCCAGGGGCATCATGCACTTCTTTCCTTAACCGTTTGCTCTTTATTCTTTCTGGGTATCAATTCCCAGAGCTTTTCTTGACAGCAGTACTACTTGCCTAATAAACTCATAGTTTCCTGCTAAGGTTACCGACACCTGGTTAAGATGCTAACAATAAGGCAAGATAGACTGGCTATTTTAGAGGAGGTCTGCTTGAACTAAAAGGTCTTTGAGTTGAGAGTATCTATTTCTTTGGAGTTGTGGATAATAACCTTACAGATTCTATGATAACTGGGTATGACTGAAAATGCATTATGTGGTAGACAATCATCCTCACCATTTTTTCCAGCTGGTGGCAATGTGTTTGTTATTTGCAGACCCTGGTTGTTCAAAAATTATCCGGCTCAAGTGAGTTCAGGAGAATAGTAAGAGAAATTATGACTGCCAAGAAAGAGGGTGTTTTCAGATGTAGACTACAGTGGTTTGAGAGCATATCTGTTGTGTCGATGGAAGTAGATTAGTTGTGTTTGAGTAAGAGATGTAGCAGAGAATGTTTTACTGTAATATAGTGATTCTCAACCATGGATGAGCTTAGGGCACATCCATCAGGGCACAGTTGGGAATCTCTGAAAATTTTTCTGGTCCCAATAATCTGTTTCTGATATATCAGTTGAGAAATCTTCCTGTAAAATCTGATTGATATGGCACAAGTAATTATCAGTCTGATAGAATCACGCTGAGACCTGGTCAAATGGAATAGCACCTCTTATAAAATCAGGGAAAAACTTGATGGTATTGTTGCCAGTCACAAGATTGTGCTAAAAATAAATAGAATGACTCAGGTACTGCAGGGTGGATTTCGTGACTTCTCTTAAGCTCCAAGCGCCTGTGGTCTGAAAGCACCAAAGTCGGGTATCCTGTAACCAAACAGTCCTGAGTCTGAAAGAAACTTCTCAGAGAAGTAAGCGGGAGATGTAAATCACAAAGTCCTGTGCTACAATGGCTTTTCTCTGCAGTACAAATGACATCCATTTTGTTTGTCTAGGAACAGATGAAGAAAAAAAAATACCAGTATAGGAGGATAGATATAAAAGGTTAAGGTACAGAAAACCCCCTTTCTGTGTGAAATCTAGCTAGTTACACATTCACTACAGAGAAGTATTGAACCTTTGCTAATACCCAAGAAAATCCAAAGACTACCTAGATAGGAACAGACTGGCTTTGATGAATGCAAGTTCAGCAAGACAGAAATGTGTCTCTTGGTCCTTACTATAATGGGAACATTGAGTAAATCTTGGCTGTCAGACTTTAAGAGGTTTCACTTAGATGATTATCATAGCCTCTAAGAACAATGGCCGAGAATGTCATAAGCCTAGACATTACTCTGTCCAGGTGATGATATAGCATACCAATTATTATTTCCTCAGTGTTAGTATACGCATGCATATGTTGAAACCTAATGATCAAGATATTGGTACTAGATAACAGGAGATCTGGGAGGTGATAATGTCATGAAGACAGTGCTTTCAAGAACAATATTAGTTCACTTATATAAGAAACACCAGAAAGCTGCCATACAATATGAGGATATAGCCAGAATTCATCATTGATGAGCCAGAAAGTATGCCTCTAGAAACTTCATCTATTGGTACATTTATTTTGGATTTCTCATTATCTTGAATGATGAGAAACAAATATCTGTTATTTATAAGATGTTAAATCTATGGCATTTTGCTATAGAATATGAATGAACTAAGACACTGGTTATTATTTATGAATAGAATCACTAAATACTTTAAAAGGGTGAATTTCCCTGTAATATATTTAGCTTGGTTAAGCAATTCTTTTAGGCTATTTTTCATTTGCTACTTTTCCTAATATTCATGGGACTATACAGAAAAATGTTGGAATCAAGGTAGTACCAAAATAAGTGGACTTTTGAGGTTTTCCTTGAGGGACTATTGAATTTCTTAGAACAATTCATAAAGGAGATTAAGAAAACAACTCCAGCCTGGCATGGTGGTGCATGCCTTTAATACCCAGCACTTGGGAGGCGGAAGCAAGTGGATCTCTGTAAGTTCAAGGCCAGCCTGGTCTACAAAGTGAGTTCAAGCCAGCACTTGGGAGGCAGAGGCAGGTAGATCGTTGTGAGTTCAAGGCCAGCCTGGTCTACAAAGTGAGTTCAGGCCAGCAGAGACTACAGGGAGACCCTGTCACGAAAAGACCAAGGAAACAGAAGAAGAAGAAGAAGAAGAAGAAGAAGAAGAAGAAGAAGAAGAAGAAGAAGAAGAAGAAGAAGACTCCATTTACAAAAGCATTTAAAGGGATAAAACACTTATATTAGTGACTTTTCTTGTTCCTATGACAAAATAACTGACAAAAGCAATTTAAGTCAGGAAAGGTTTATTTGGATCATGGTTTGAGGATACAGTCCATCAGGGTAGAGGAGGTATGGTAATGGGAACATAAGGCTGCTCGTCATATTGCATATACAATCAGGAAACAGAGAGACCTGAATGATGATGTTTATCTCCCTTCTTCCTTTTCCCCTTTTCATTCAGTCCAGGACACCATCTCATGACATGGCACCACACATAATCAGGGTAGGTCTTCCCTCTTTCAAACTTCCTTAAGAACATACCCAGAAGTGTGTCTCCTAGGTAATTGCAAATTAACAATAAAGAGTGACAGATACACCATTTAAAATATATTTAACAGAAGAATAGAAAGTCTTGTATCCTTACAAATAAAACACATTGATGGAAGAAATTAGAGAAGAGCTAAATAAATGAGAAGATATACCATGTTTAGTTTCTGGAAGATTTAATACTGTAAAAATGGCCAAGCTGACCAAAGTCATATAGCAATTCACTGTATTCAAAGTCCCAATAGCCTTTTTGTCAGGAATGTAACATTTTACCCTCAAATTCATGTGGAATTGCAAAAAGTATTAACTAACCAGGGATCTTGAAAAAGAAGAACAATATTGAATCAAATGATCTTACAGCTCTTGATTTAAAACTTATTACTCAAGCACAGTAATGAATTAACTACTGGTACCTGATGAATGCTGAAGGAGGGGAGGCACATTTCTTTGGGGATGTGGTCTCTAGTTGGTGGCCCATTCCCCATTGGACGGCTCCACACTCACATACATAGGAGAAACGCATTTATTTATTCATGGATATTAAGTTATTTCTTACATTTGGTATTATGAGTAGTACTACTATGAACATTTTTACATAGAGACTGGTGGTCTGACAAATACCTATGTAAAAATGTTCATAGTAGTACTACTCATAATACCAAATGTAAGAAATAACTTAATATCCATGAATAAATAAATGCACAAGAAAGTTGTGGTGTGTGCATATAATGGAATAGCATTTAGACATAAAAATTAATAAATTAATCCAAAATACAGTACTGATGAATGTTGAAAATATTATCCTATGTGAAAGCTAGCCAAAACATGATACATGGGCCAGCAAGATAGCCCAGCCTGTAAAGGCATTTGCCTCATAAGCCTGAGGACTCAAGTTCAGTCTCAAATACTGTATGACTTCAGTTATATTAAGTATACAAAATAGGCAAATCCACAGAGACAGGAACAAATTAATGTTATCCAGGGCCTGAGGAAGAGAGAATGTGGCTTAATAGATAATAAAAAATAAAAATAAAAATAAATTTAAAAAAATAAAAAAATAAAAGAGTTTCTGGAACTAGATAGTGGCAATAATTGTAGCACACTGTATAAATGTACTCAGTACCAATGAACTGGACACTTTTAAATCATTAAAATGGCAAGATTTCTATGTATTTTTCATAATAAAAAAATAAAGTTCTTTTGGGAATGTTGCTTAAACACACTCAAGATGGCCCAGCCCTTGACACAATCTCATAGGCTTTCCTAAAATACACCCTCTAAAAATGTTAGCCTGTTTGAGCCCTTGGTAATAAGATTGTTTCCATTTATATCAAGAAGAAAACTACCCAAAGGCATATATGGTGTATGTCCATGTAGAATTTGAGATGTTTGTGCTGTGAGACCTAAAGCCCTTATGAATTTGTCTAAAACAAAACAAAGCAAAACAAATACATACCACCAGGACCTACAGTAATTCTGTGTGTGTGAAATGTCTGTGGCAGGTTCCAGTGTGCTTTCCTTATTAAGAAGCAGAAAATAATTGTGAAAGTTAAGGTACAAGTATAGAATCAAAAAGCTAAATAAACATGAAGCTTTTTAAAGCCATAAAAATCGAGGCTTATTCTAAAATAAAATACAAAGAGGGATCATTGAGCTTTTTCAGTGAAGGAGGAAGTCTTGATGACTTCCCAACCTAACAGTAGTACCATAATTGCAACAGTAATAATAGTAATTATTACAATTATACTAATAGGTAACATTTATTGAATATGTATTATGCACCAGAAATGGTGCTAAACACTTTTATATTCATTACTTTGCCTTCCAAAAGTTGTATTATCTTGATTTCATGTGTAGAGAAAATGACTGAGTGTTTAGGTAATGTGTGGAAATTATCTCCGGTAACAAATGGAACAACTTCAGCACCCATACAGTTACTCGAACCTATTGAGAACTCAGACTAGGTAAGTGGCAAGATTAAATTTGTTTATCTAATTCTGGCACTAGTATTATGAGATAGGCACAGTAATTACTTTTTCCACATTTTACAGAAAGAAATTAGAACAGAGAGTATCACACAGGCAATGAGAGGTGGGGGTTCTTAAAACTAATGAGATGCAGAACCAGGACTAAAATTCTGGCTTGACTGATTCTTTTTTTTTTTAATTATTTTTTATGTGTATGAATGTACTGTCTGCATGTAGGTTTGTGCACCCGTGTCGTGCAATGCTGCGGAGGTCAGAGAGGGTCTCAGATTCCCCTGGAACTGGAGTTCTCCTGGAATTGGAATTACAGACCGTTCTCAGCCACCATGTGGGTGCTGGGGATCGAACCCGGGTCCTCTCCAAGAGCAGTTGGCACTCTTAAGCTCTAGGCCATCTCTCCAGCCCCATGACTGATTCTTAAAATTCTTTTTTTAACATTTTAAATGTATTCTTTGAAAATTTCATACATGTATACAACAAATTTTGAGCATACTTAACCCCTATTTCCCCCTCCAATTCTGCCAGACTCTGTTCCAATACATCTCCATCCTAACTTCATGTCTTCTTTCTTAATATTAATATTACTAGACCACTGGGTCCAATTAGAACTGCCTATATGTACATGGGTATGGGCTCATGCACTAGACATGGGAAACACCCACTAAAGCTGTGCTTAACTATACAAGGCCTGCACAACCTCAAGCCAGTAAAAGATTCCAGTGTGGTTGGGGGAGGGACTAGTGAAGTCCCACCACTAGTGAGGAGCTATTGGCAGTTGATGGGTGCTGGAGAAGGGAGAGTCATTTTTCTTTGGGTAATTACTATTGACTTCCCATCTTCTGTGCTTACCCATACCATACTGGTTGTCCGCACATTTACAGAAAGTCTCTGCCTAGCTTAAGAAAAGGAGATGGGTACCTAATAGGCACATCTGTTCAAGAAGTAGGTTTGATTTCACACATTAAATTATTTCCTTGAGATGGGGCCCAAGATGGAAATATGGGATAAAGCAGAGAAGGACATATACAATGTTTTCTATGTGGCCTAGGACTAGGCATCTCTCAGATGTATATTCTCTGTGTCTGACCAGTTGTAGAATTCGGCAGTGGCCCTCATTTGTTGCAAAAAAAGTTTGTTAGATGAGTGGTATATGGTATACTTGCTATATATATAATATTTAGCTTATGGTAAGAAATTTCTTTTGTCTAGAGACATGACAGAGCTAGGCTTTCCTCTAGGATCCTGTATTAGTCACTTTTCTGTTGCTGTGATAAATCACCATGACCAAAGGAACTTATAAAAGGAAGAGTTTATTTGAGCTTATGATTGACGGTTCCAGGGAATTAGAGTCCATTGTGGCGGGAGGCATGGCGGCTGGAGCTGGAGCAGCAAGCTGAAGGTCACATCTCGCAAATGAGCACAGGAAGCAGAGAGAGCGACTGGAGACTGCAAGGCTTGTTAAACTCACTAAGCCTGCCCCCAATAACGTACTTCCTTTAGCATGGCCACACCTTCTAAGACCTCCAAGAACAGTGCCACCAACTGGAGACAAATGTCTGAATACTTAAAGCCTATGGGGGACACTCATTCAAACCACCACAGATCCATATCTCCCCCAGCCATGTGTATTTGACTGAGTTTACAGTGCAATCCATAAGTTCACTCCCATTGAAAGGGCTTTAATTCAAATTAGGTTACTGTTGATTGCCCCCAAGATAACAGTGTCACTACTGCACCAGTAGTGGTAGTTTGCTGTGCTGGTTATGGTTATTAGGCTTTAGGGTTGGAATGGGCCATTGATTGCTATTTCTCCCTTAACAAGTAGCATAGTACCATCTAGAATTATGAGAGCTAAACTTCAAGTAGAAGTCTTCCAGGTCCATTCCAGCTCCATTGTTCCAGCACCTGTGTCCAAAGTATGTTCTGTCTTCAGCATTAGGGTCTTCTATATTAATTCTGGGAGATAACCAACAGATTTGGCAATAGCCTGTGTTATTTTAGAAGTATCCTAGACTACTCTCACCAGCCACTCAAAGGGAGGTCTCTTCTGTCTGGCACTGTGTTCCTTGACAAGTAGCCCCCAATACACAGTAATCTACAGTTAAACCTCTACACCTAAGGCTCATGGAACATAGTGGAATGAGGGGTAGAGAGAAAAAAATAATGCATCCCTTATCTCTCACTAATGAATTTTCCTTATACAACAGAGTGTGATGAACACAGAAGGGCACAACTGGCCATTTTAAAGAATAAGGGTCTGAAGAGTATGTATTCCTGGATAAGACTCCTACATTGAACCTCACCTACCCACAGCCCAGAGACCATTGCAGAAGAGAGCATAGAAATATTGTAAGAGCTAAGACTGGTTCATGAACAGATGGGACCAGAGGCTTTCAGGCCACTGAAAGCTTGCACATGTGAACTGGTGGCAATGGTGGCATTGAGTACAGGACCCATGCCAGCTCAATTAAACAAGGGCCCAGAGGGTAGGAAAGAAATGGAGACTGATTTGCTACTGGATGAGGGAGAAAATGTATGTCTCACTTAAATCTCTAGAGGGGCTGATTAGACTCTGGTGGATAAATTTTTACTGAAGGACATCTGGGGACAAATGGTTGACCAGATAGGACTTAACATGTATGGTAGAATACATGAGGTCTGGTGCGAGATGGAGGGGCATTGATGGGGAAAAGTTCTAAATTTGATTAATAACTATTATATGATATTACAAATGCTCAATAAAAATTAAAGATAAAAACTTGTTTTATCAGTCATAATTACTGTATTATGATAATGAGCTTCTAATAAAAGTTTATGAATATTTTAAAATGTCAGATAAACAGAAGCCAAAGGAAACAGTGGACAGTTAGGTAAAACAATGTTTTTACTGTTGATCTTAGTGAAAAACATTTGAAAACCATTGCCATGAAAGATCTGAAAAGCTGTGCTAACTCACTTGGACAGTCTCCTCTAGAGAATTGTGAATTGAAAGATTTAAGCAGAATAGTACAGTGATTGTGACATGATCTAATTCTGCATTTCATCAAGGCTTGAACCACATTTTTTTATAAATTGCCCAGTGGAAAAATATCCATTGATGTGCTCCCCCATATTCACCTGCATATGAGCTTATTCATCACAGAACAACGTTGCTATATTCTCACACAGCAGCCATATGACCAGGCCATTGACTTATAGACAATGGAGATGTCAGCCATGCTCTGCATGCATGAAGAAGATGTAGGGAGATAACATGCCCTATATGCCTATCCTCCTCAGCATCAATGGGTCTCACCAGGAAATCAGACATGGTCTCTGTTTCTAGTGGTTTCTACTGAGCAGACTATGATATCCTAAAGCATGTGTGTGAAAATTGTCTCACAAGCTTATACTAGATGCAAAACAATTAATACTTTTCATCACTACTTTTAGGAGGTTTAGCTTATAGCCAGTAACTAGAAGTACACTCTGACCTTACTAGATTACTAAACCCAAATGGGCAGCATTGTATTATTAGTCAGGCTTCTCTAAAGAAACAGAACTAATAGTTATTAAATTATCTTACAGAATAGAGTCCAGGTAGTCCAACAATAGCTGTGCCACACTGGAGAGGCTAAGAATCCAGTCCACAAGGTTGAATGTCTTAGCAGCCACAATATGGCACTGAAGGCCTAAAACTTTTCTAGAGGTCTGCTAGTCTTTAGTCTATGTTGGAATCCAAAGAAGTTGGTTCTTCTATCAGTGGAGGAATGCTACAGCAACAAGATGAAAGCATCAGTGAGAAGGAAGGCAAGCAGGCAAAGAGCAAAGAGTGCCCTTCTGTCACGACCTTTTATATGGGCTGCCATCTGAAGGTAATGCTCACATTTAGGATGGGTCTTCCAGATTCAAATAATTCAAATAATAATGTCTCTCTCATACCTGTTAATTCTAGATCCCATCAACTTGACAACCAATATTGGACATTAAAGGCATTAACAAAAATTGGATCCCAAAACATAAAGATATTGAGAAATATCAAATGTTATAAGCCACAGTAAGACTCTGTCATATTTAACAGGAAAAAATGTAATTCATGGATTAACATATCATCCAAACATGTGTCTATACCAAAGTAACCTACCATAACTATTAGTGCTGTTTAAACATCTATATATCTAATTGCTTGTGCTTCATTAGTAGGATCGAAAGGTTATTCCTGGACAAACTGTCAGCCCATGAAAGGAAACAGCCAGAATTGACCAGAGTCCAAGACAACAGCTCCAGAGAGAGTGGACTGTTTTGCTTCTCATCCACCTGTGCCCCTTTTCTAAGCCTAGGGAACAATCTG
>VZQC01007756.1:421264-462848 GCA_009823505.1 Rhizomys pruinosus | reverse complement strand
GGGGGGGAAGGGAAAGGGAAATGTGCCTGAACTGAATTGGAAAATAATGTATGAAATGCACAAAGCATCAATAAAAAAAAAAGAAATATCAAGACAGGAAATTTACAGAGTTGTGAAGAAGGCAATTCTGAACAAGATTTTCTTCATTCAAAAACTCAGTCATGCCGGGTGTGGTGGTGCATGCCTTTAATCCTAGCACTTGGGAGGCAGAGGCAGGCGGATCTTTGTGAGTTCAAGGCCAGCCTGGTCTACGAAGTGAGTTCCAGGACAGCTGGGGCTACAGGGAGACCCTGTCTCAAAAAGACAAAACAAACAAACAAACAAAAAAAAAAAAAAACCTCAGTCATAGCTTGTCTGGTGGTATGAATGAATAATGTCTCCATAGGCTCAAATATTTAAACATTTGGTCTCCAATTGGTGGTACTCTTTGGGGGAGTTCATGGAACAGTTTGAAGGTACAAACATCTTGGGTTCCCCTGGAACTGGAGTGCTCCTGGACTTGGAGTTACAGACGGTTCTTAGCCGCCGTGTGGGTGCTGGGGATCGAACAGGGACCTCCACAAGAGCAGTCGGTGCTCTTAACTGCTAGGCCATCTTGGAGGATGGGATTTGAGAGTTTGTAGCTTCACCACATTTGCAGTTTTTTCTCTGCTTAGTGTTCACTGTTGAAGTTGGTACCAAGGGTGAGGTGTAATTGTTAAGAATTTAACAATATTGTTGGCATTTTTTTTGAGGAATGTGGAAGACTTTGGAACTTTACAGTATATAAGCAGTTGAGTGCTGTAAGCAATACTCAATGGACCATACTAGTGGGACATTGAACTATATTAGTACTGAGAGTAATGTATATAATAGAGAGATGGATCAAGATGTTCCAGAGGGAGGCAAGGATTTTAACCGCAATAGAGCTAGAAATCATTCTTGTGATTTAAGGGACAACTTTCATCCCAAGCTGATAGTAGAATTTGACAATTGTGCTGTTTTTAAAGCCATGAAAGATACAAGGGTGGGCCACTTGTGTATTATTTCTCCACAGTTTCACAGCAACTCTGTAGCTAGGCAGTGTGACAATGCTAGAGTCTGCAAAAAAGAAGGCCAGGAGAGGGCATTACATGAAATTGTGAAAGTGAAGCTGAGTTATTGTAGAGACCCCAAACCCCAAGATGGTGGAGATGCCAGAGATGGGAGAGTCCACAAAGGAAAGCTGCATGTGGGCAGTGGAAAGAGAGAGAGAGAGGGCTGGAGAGATGGCCTAGCGGTTAAGAGCGCCGACCACTCTTGCAGAGGACCCGGGTTCGATCCCCAGCACCCACATGGCGGCTGAGAACCGTCTGTAACTCCAATTCCAGGAGAACTCCAGTTCCAGGGGAATCCGAGACCCTCTTCTGACCTCCGCAGCATTACACGACACGGGTGCACAGACCTACATGCAAAACAGTACATTCAAACACATACAAAATAAAAAGAGAGAGAGAGAGAGAGAGAGAGAGAGAGAGAGAGATTACACACATAAATCTGGAGTGCTGGAGCCATCTAAACTCTTTGGAACTAAACTCCCAGACATCAGAATCAGACACAGAGCCACAGAGCTACAAGAGTTGGTGTTTCCCATACTGGTTTTCAGTCTTGCTTTAGATATTTCCTCATTACACCCCCATTCCTCCATTATGGAATAGGAATCCATATTCTATACCATTATATGTTGGAATTGTGTAATTCACTTTTTTCAATTTTATAAGGGCTTACAGATAATTGCAATGATTTTTTTCTGGGAGAGACTCTTTGTAATAAGTCCTTACATATTGAAATTATACACAACCTTGTAAACCAAATTATTATGTTTTGAGAACACATTTGGAGCTATGCACTCCTTCCAAGGAAAACAATGTAATCAGTCCTGCAATGATTATGAAACCTGGTGTAACTGACTATTACAAGTTAAGCTGAAGGCATAACTTTAATCTTATCCCATGCTCCCTACTTGTGATTCAGTTACGGCTCTAAATGAGAACAATATGTATGATATGTGACAGCAATGACATTGAAAACAGTGTCTCTCCCACAAATGTTGGAAGCAACATGGGAGCATAAGTTGCTGATTACTGTTTGTGGCTTTGTGTGTGGTTTTTTTGAGTCATTAGGGTCAGAAAAATATTTGCAAAACTATTATCAAGGATTGTTTATGACTTTCTCATGCGAAGATTGATATTCTGTCAATAAATTTGAGAAGACCCCTTTGTTAGGAAGAAGAGAAGAAGAAGAAGAAGAAGAAGAAGAAGAAGAAGAAGAAGAAGAAGAAGAAGAAGAAGAAGAAGAAGAAGAAGAAGAAGAAGGAGAAGAAGAAGAAGAAGGGGAAGAAGGAGGAGGAGGAAGGGAGTAGACACAATTCTGAAAGAACAGTTCTGGGAGGAATCAGATCACCTCAGAACAAGATTGAGCCCACTCTTGGTCAAACTACTCCAAGAGTGAAGTTTCTCATTCCAAGAGTGAAGTATCACCACAACAGTTCAGAAAGTGCCTTGAGTCTCAGAAGAGACTTTGGACTCTTAAACAGTGTTGAAACTGCTAAAGACTATGGGGAGTTTTGAACTAAATATATTTTGCTTTATGAGATGGACATGAGTGTCTGGGGGCAAGAGGGTAGAAAGTGGTGATTTGAATAAAAAATGCCCCACATAGGATCAAGTACTTCAACACATGGCCCCCAGTTGGTGGTGCTGTTTGGGGAGGTAATGGAACCTTTAGAAGGTGTTGCCTTGCTAGTGGAATCATGTCACTGAGTGTGGGCTCTCAGAGTTCATAGCTTTGCTCCACTATCAGTTTGTTCTCTACTTAGTGTTTGTTCTTAAAGTTATGAGCTCTGAAATCCTATCCCATGCCTGCTGCTTGCCTCCATGCCTCCCCACCATGAGGGGCTCTTTTTCTTCTAGATCTATAAGAAAAAAATTAATTCTTCTGTGTTTTTTGGTCATGGTACAACAGAAAAGTAACTAATACAGCCTATATGCAGGTGTCCATAGCCATGGGAATGACCAGGCTGGGCACATTTAGAAAGGGCGAGATATTAATATTAGCTATGTTGTGTCTAACTCCCTTTTCTCTACGGAAGGCCTGGTTGAGCATATGGTTAGGACAGAATTTAATTAAAAGCATGGATTCTGGCATCACCTGAATCTGGACTGAAATCATAGCTGTGTCTCTATTAGGATAATTTCAGCAAGGTGCTTAAATATAGAGAGCCTCTTGTTCCTCTATAATAAAGTGGGGATAATGCTAGTGAGTAGTTCGTAGAGGTTTCAAGGCATAAACAAGATAACAAACATATAATTCTTAGCAAAATGCCTGGTATTTAATAATGGTGCAATAAATACTAATTTCTCTTTTCATTCTCTTCCTACTTTTCTTCGTTTTCATTGATATTACCCTGGAGTCCAGAGAAAGTTACTTGAAACATTGTCCTAAAGGTGTTCTAAGTCATAGCTACTAAGACAATCTAAAACCAAGTTTCAGATTCACATGGGTCTAAATCAGCGTGATGAATGTAGGTATTTGTGAGAGATTGAAAGATAGAAAGAGAATGAGATAACAAGAGAGAGTGAGTAACCTGAGGTTGTATAGAAATGAAGCGTAGAGGGGCTGGAGAGATGGCCTAGTGGTTAAGAGTGCCGACTGCTCTTACAGAGGACCCGGGTTCGATCCCCAGCACCCACATGGCGGCCGAAAACCGTCCGAAACTCCAATTCCAGGAGAACTCCAGTTCCAGGGAATCTGACACCCTCTTCTGACCTCCGCTGCATTGCACGACATGGGTGCACAGACCTATATGCAGACAATACATTCATACACATACAAAAATACGTAAAATAAAATTTAAAAAAATGAAGCTTAGAATAACAACTGAGGCAGACTGGGCATGACAATAGTGTTTTTCACTCTGGTTCTCTTGAGCATTGCAATGGTGCTTTTTAGAAGTATTAAGACAGACAACAGGCTAGAGATCATTCTTTACCATCAGATTCCTTCTAGACAGTGGAAGATCCCAGTGTTCTGAATTTGAATTATGTGCCCTATGCTTTTGCTAACTTAAGACCAGTCATTTTGCTGCTACCCTACCAATGGGCCAGGTTTAGCACTCACTATACTAGCAACATGAGCCTATACTTTCTCTCTATAACATATTAATGAATTTCATCCTAGGCCATCTGGGAGGCCTACTGAAGTACAGAATGGAAAAATGAGATCCTAGACCCAGGTGTCACAGAACACGTCTAGAACAGAGTGCATAGTCACTAAGCATCATGAAGTAGGAAAATATCTTGGTTTCAGAGAACTGTAGAGTTGCAGACAGATTTCTTGAAAGTTCTCAAGCAATGATACTTGAGTAGCCACAGGAGCACATTGCCTTAGAGGCAACCAGATATCATCTTCCTTATCAAGTTGCCCATCATTCCTCTTATATTCCATACCCAGTACCTACAGATCTGTCCTTTATACTTGTCTGTGGCCCACCAGACATAGGTACCCTAGAGAATTTTTTAAGGAATTTATACTTGTTCTGTAGTACACACTGGATACAAGGATGTTCTCAAGGTTAAATGTTAAAAAAGTAGCATAGTCGTAAACTATACTTTGTGAAATGAGTTGTTTCTAAAAGAATATGCTGAGATATCACAAGCAACTGCTATGGTGAAGTAGGTGGGGTTTTCATGTGGCTACTAGGTGGTATAAGGACTATGAAATTCTTCTAGCATTTGACTGATTCAGGACTTGAGTTTTACAGTGGATGGATGGTACACAGATGGGTGAAGCTTGGTCCAGATAGCTGGAGAGTCCACAGAAGCAAAAGATCCTACAAGTTACGTAAAGGAGTGGAAACCTCTGCTGATCCTTATACTTTCATTTTGTAGCAGCTCTCCTGTCACTCATCATACTTCAGCCTCTTTTTTATTTCTCTTCTTTAAACCTAGGCCTTTCCCCTGACATTGGTACTTTGTATTTGTACATTGCACTCATTGACATGAACTTCAGATGGTTTCTTTTTCATACTTTAGGTCTTCCTTAGCAGAATTTATTAGCATCTGCATCTCTATCATCTATGTGTATCTGTCTGTCTGTCTGTCTATTCTATTGACTTATTTCTTGTTCTAGTCTCGCAGATTGTAAGGTTCATGTGGTCAAGATCTTTACTGTTCCTTTCAAACACTATTTTCACAATACCACAATGGTAGATGTTTATACATACATATTTATAGAACAAATTAGTGAATGGATGGGAATCCAAGTTGAGATATCATCTAAAATTATTCTTATGACAACCACTATCCACAAAAGTGATTTTCTGGCTGTGGAAAAGTTCAGATTCTAAATTAATCAGAATATGGTAGTGTCTCAGGGCATTTGTTATCAGGAGTAGGAAAAATGGTCTTGGAGTTACCTAGGCCTATCTTAGAGCTATATAAAATCGTTAGAGTTATAGTGAATTACATATTAGTTGCAGCATTGTCTATAGATCCAGATTTAAGGTTTTGAAGAAGCTGGAATACTGTCAGATCAAGGACACTCATTCCAATCCAAATCAATTAAGAGTACCCCACAATCCCAGCATCCCAGCATGGTGCCATATTCCACGGTCATCCTTATAAGGCTCCTACCAAACCACCTCTGCTAATTGCAGCTACATCTTAATAAGCAGAACATTCCATGTTCAGTATATTTTACTGGGTACAATCTCATCTCATATTTCTCTGTTCCTAGGATGCCTTTGGAAATTCTGAGAGATTACTAGGTCTAAGCAATCGAAAATATTGGTAGGCCAAAGCTATATTAAAACCTGTAGAAGTCCTAAGCACAGAAAAATCTCTCGTTTATAAACATTTAAAAATGTTTATCTGGTTGGGTGTGGTGGTGCGTACCTTTAATCCCAGCACTCAGGAGGAAGATGCAGGCAGATTCCTGTGAGTTCAAGGCCAGCCTGGTCTACATAGTGAGTTCCAGGATAGCTGAGGCTACAGCAAGACCCTGCCTCAAAAAGATCAAAAAATGTTTATCTGTAGAAACATAGAATAGAAGTCCAAAGAAGTGCAAAGTGTTTTTTCATGAGAAGCCAATTTGGTACATTTTTACATAATTCCAAAGTTTGGGGGCTGGAGACATGGCTCAGAGATGAAGAGTGTTTGTTATTCTTGGAGAGGATGGAGTTCCCAGCTCCATGAGATCTGATGGACTCTTCTGGCCTCTATGAGCATCTTCACTTACATGTGTAGATACATACAGACTTGAAAATAAAATTAAAATATCAAATTTTGTCCAAAGATGTCTATTATTTTATTAATACTTCTGTTTTTATGATATCCTCTGTTTATGTCAAGTGTGTCTGGGACATAATGCCATAGTAATAAACTATTCTTCCTAAGTTGTTACAGAATTCGGTGCTCAAGTTATTCTGTCACCAAAAACTGAGATCCTTGAGGAAGTTATGATATACTTCTAGGAGTACTTTGAAAGTCAGTAGTTTCTTTGGCAAAGTCTTGGATGATATCCATAACACAATTCTTGGATAACCAAAAACAGTGGAAGTGACCACTGTCCTGTGATAGAAAGGGGTTCTGTCATGATACTAAGGGAATCTTCTTTACTACTGCATAGCTTAATAAGAAAACAGAATTTGAATAGAGTTGAGCAGTTTTATGCTCATGTCTGAGAATAGAGAAACCCATTAT
Source organism: Rhizomys pruinosus (assembly GCA_009823505.1). Classification (NCBI taxonomy): domain Eukaryota; kingdom Metazoa; phylum Chordata; class Mammalia; order Rodentia; family Spalacidae; genus Rhizomys; species Rhizomys pruinosus. The sequence goes on along the minus strand of VZQC01007756.1, from coordinate 456,129 downwards.
TGCAAGATAAATGTCAAATGAGGGTTGGAGAGATGGCTCAGCCTGTAAGAGCACTGCTTGCTCTTGGAGAGGACCCAGGTTTGATTTACAGCACTCACATAGCAGTTAACAACTGTCCAGAACTCCAATTCCAGGGGATGACACCCTCTTCTGACATCCATAGGCAGATGCACTTACACGTATGCAGGCAATACATTCATACACATTTTTTAAGTCAGGTGAAAACAATGTCAGAGCATAGATATGCCAAATAAATGTTCAGTAGCATATGCTAAATTTCAGATACATTCATCTTTGATAAACCAAAAGAGAAACTCCTTCTGGAAAATTAGCATCTTTGAATTATTATTGAATTAATTCAAGAATTCCTCATCTGTGCCAGATTTGGTGGTGCACACCTTTAATCCAAGCATTTGGGAGGCAGAGGCAGGTGGATCTCTGTGAGTTCAAGGCCAGCCTGGTCTACATAGTGACTTCTGGAAAAGTTGGGGCTACAGGGAAACAGGGAAACCTTGTCTCAAAGAACAAACAAAAAAAAAAAGAATTCCTCATCTGAATAGCGAAGTGTTCACTTTTCAGTACAGAATCAAACCTGATGCCACTAATGGTAGTTGTGGTCAAGATCGACCACATTTTCATTGTTTTATTTTATCTTTGAAATCATGGAAGCAGATAAAATATTATTCAGATAAAGAATAGACAACCCCATGAAGGAGATCACACAAGAAATTGATCACTACAATAATAAATGGTAACATTAATTGTGCACTCACTATGCTCCTGGTGCTATTCTGATTCCTGTTCTACAGATCAGACCACTTCAACACAGAAAGGATAGGTAATTTGCTCAGAGGTTATATAGTTAGTAACTACAAGAACTGGAATTTTAACAAAAGTAGTCAGACTATAAATCCCATGTTTTGACCACCTGTGCTAAGCAGCTGTCAAACACTATTCCTTCTTCCATTCCACTAAATGCTAGAAGATATTCAAGACATGGCTCAGGCCAAATCGGATTATAGTAAATTTGCCTTGGCCAAGGTGCAATTTGTATTTGTCACTTTCCAGAAGATGAATACAATTGTAGACTCCTAGTGGTTTAATTTTATAATGATGCCTCCCAGAGTTTGCAGCAGATATTGGAAATCAGCATGAGCAGATAGTAGTGATCCTATGGAGACCATTAGCATCCAAGTAAAGGTAGAAATCTTCAATTTTCCAAGTTAGAAACCCAGAATCTCATCAAAGGAAGTCAATGAACCACTGTATCAAACTGTCTTACTCTTGTACTCTGAGGTAGAACAGACATACCAAACCCTAGAGTCCAGGATGAATCCATCGGCCTGACTTCAGTATAAAGGTGGTCTCCCTACTTGTTACCAGGAAAACTCTCATGATGGTCAGTGTTTCATGGGCTCTAATATTAAGGAGACACATGAAGTAATGGGTACCTTTGTAATTATATTAAGTGGAAACTTGAAGTTGTTCAGAAGATAAGCACTTGAAGGACATTTATCCAGAAAGACTGAGGGACTGAAGGAAGGGTGCATACTGTATAACGTTTGAAACAAGCTTCTCACAATTTTCTTCCTCATAGCTTAATGACATGTCTCCATGGTTACTGAGTCCCCTCATATGTAACAGCTATCATTAGTGTTAATGTTCCAATGAATACTGCTGTGCTACTGATACGTAGTGGTACTTTTATTATTTACTGTGTTCCAAAAACTTCACATGCATTAATTTATTTAAGACTCAGTATTGCTTACCAAGCCTGTTCTGTTTTAAAGATTAGAAAATGTAGGCACACTTGTACTAAGGATTATCACTTATAGCTAAAAAATGAAAAAAAAAACTGAGAGAAAGATGCAGGACAGTTATGGCAGAATGCATGATCTGGGATGGGGTGGGTGTGGGGGGGAAGGGAAAGGGAAATAAGCCTGAACTGAATTGGAAAAAATGTATGAAATGCACAAAGCATCAATAAAAATTAAATTAAAAAAAAAGAAAAGAAAATGTAGGCACAAAGAATTTAAATGATTTGTCAGGGGTCGCAAAGCAAATGGTGGGCTAGTAACAAACTCAAGTTGACTGATACCACAACATAGTCTCTTAAATCCTTGGATGTAAATAGGCATGATTCATTTCTGCCCCAAATCCCTCATAATCGCTGTTCATCTTACTTGAAAATACCATCCTCCTAATTGTCACATGGAGGCTTTTTCCATCTTTCCAATTTGACTTGATGGTCACCTCATTATAAACATCTTTCCTTTTATTATATTTATTTGTTTGTTTATATGTGAGATGCAAGCATTTCATGGCATGCTTGTAGAGGTCATAGGACAATTTTTATGTTAGTTCTCTTTTTGTCCAATGTGGGTCGTAGGGATCAAACTCAGATCATTAGGCTCGGTAGTAGGTATCTGTGCTGAAACGCTTTAGTGTCAACTTGACACACTTGGCTTGAAGGAGCTTGAATTGGGGAATTTCCTCCATTGGACTGGCCTGTGGCCATGTTTATTGTGTATTTTCTTGATTGTTGAGTGATGTGGGTGGTGCCACCCCTGGGCAAGTTGTTCTCTGTTGTATAAGAAAGCATGCTGAGCATGGACCAGAGGCAAGCCAGTAAGCAGCATCCCACCATGGCCTGTGCTTCAGCTCCTGCCTCCAGGTTCTTGCCCTGAGTTCCTACCTTGAGCTCCCTTAGTAATGAATTGTGACTGGGGAGACATGAGCCAGATAAATCCTTTCCTCTCCATATTGGTATTGGTCAGCATGTTGTTTTCAAAGCAATAGAGAAGTAAACTAGAACAGTGTTTTTACCTGCAAAACCATCTCACCAGCTCCATCTAAGACTTTCTTGATTACCTAAAGTGGCTGTCCTCTACTCACTGCCTTTGGTATGACTACTATATGAAATATAATGTATTCATGCATGTCTATGCAGATTAAAAACTCATGAAGTTGGGATGTTAGTTTGCTTTTGTCAGAACTATGTCACCAGAATCTAAAACAGTGATTGGGAATGGAGAGATGGCTCAGTAGGTAAGAGAAATCGCTACGCAAGGATCAGTACCTGAGTTCAAATCTCAGCACCAACATAAAAATGCAGGCATGACTCCACATGCACCTGTAACTCCAGCAATGTAGGGGGAAGAGACAGGAGATCACTATAGGTGGCTGGGCACAAGCCTAGCTCCAGATTCAGTGAGTGACTGTGTCTCAAAGAAATAAGGTAAAAAGTGAAAGAGCAAGACACGTATTGTCCTCCTCTGGCCTCTTAATGTAGGTAGGCACGTTCCTTGCACATATATCTCTTCAAACACCAGACTCACATCCATACAAAAAAGGAAAAAAGGAAAGATGGTATATATAATAAAAACAATAAAAATAAAAGTTTCTGGTACCTGGGTAGGAGCAGATAGACATTTAGACATTATTACATCATCTTGGATCAGTGAAACTTTGTATTGGTAGTATTAAAGACTTTATGGCATGTAAGAGCTTACTCATACTGAGAGCTCATACACGATAGCACATGTGACAACACATTTGTCCTCATGCTACTGTTAAGTTGAATATTTTCCTGGAGGAAAGAAAAGTGCCACTTCAGGTCATGACATGAGGACTACATTATTATGGGACATGTTTAAGCATTGTGCTGGATAGCTTTGGTGTCAACTTGACACACCTGGGTTGAGGGAGCCTCGGTTGGGGAATTGGCTCCATTGGATTGGCTTGTGGCCACATCTGTGGTGTATTGTCTTGATTGTTGAGCAGTGACAGTATAAGAAGGCAGGCTGGGCATGAGCCAGAGAGCAAGCCAGGAGCAAGCCAGTGGACAGCATTCCTCCATGGCCTGTGCTTCAGCTCCTGCCTCCAGGTTCCTGCCCTGAGTTCTTACCTTGGGCTCCCTGAGTGATCAACTGTGACCCAGGAGATGTAAGCTGAATAAACCCTTTCCTCCCCAAGTTGGTGTTGGTCAGAGTGTTTTGTCACAGCAATGGAAGACAAACTAGGACAGAAATTGGTACCAGAAGAGTGGGGTATTGCTGTGACAGACCTGACCTTGGTGTTTTGGGGAAGGATTGTGGAGGCGTTTGGAACTTTGGGCTGGGAAGATCATTGAATGCCTAAAGATCGTTGCTGTGGAGCTTGGAGCAGTTTTGCTGAAGGAGTTGTAGAAGATGGAGGCCTGGCTTGTGAAGTTTCTAGTTTCAAAGGGGAGCAGAGATCATCAGGACTGTGTAATCTGTGGGTTCTGGTCAGCTGGGGCTGAAGAATCAGCTGTAAGTAACAAGAGACCAGAACCTGAAGTGAAATCTTTGTTGTACTGGGACAATTGATGCTGGTTAGCTGGGGCTGAAAAATCAGCTGTAAGTAACAAGAGGCCATCATCACTGTGGTGAAATCTTCTGGGAAAATTTTCTTCAGGGGCAGCACACAGAAGCTATGATCAGAAGGGGCTTGAGCCTCCATCTCGAGCCAGAGCAGGACTTGGTAATGTGTAAGAGTCTCCTATATGGTTCCGGTGTTGAAATTTGAGGGGGTCACAGAGAGCAGCTGAGGCTTGGCACTGTGAGAGGTCAGGAAAGACCATTGGTGGAAATGCACCTCGGTTGCAGTGAAGACCCCAGGATTGCAGGGTCATGGAGAGAAGCTGAGGCTTTGCACCAGGAGAGGTCAGAAGAGACCATTGGTAAAGGTGCTGCCTCAGTTTCCACAGCGACCCCAGCTTTTTGGAGATGCCGGGACCATGGTACGACCACCAAGAGCAGCGGCAGGTGTGGAATGGAGTCGGCCTGGGCCTTCGAGATGAGCTGTGTGTGCCATGGACAGCAGAGTCACTGAAGAGGAGCTGCCGAAACCCTTTGGAGCCCAGAAGATCGTGAGTGAATCCAAGGTGTCCATCCTTGAGCTACTTGCTGGACTTAGGTTTTGTTTGAGTGTGCCTGATTCTTCCCTTTGAAATAAGACAGTACTTGTTTTGGATTTTACAGTAGCCCACGGTTAAGAGACTTTTATTGGACTGTGAACTTTTAAGTGTTTGGACATTTGAAGGACTGTGGGGTTTTTAAGGTTGTACTGTCTTAGGTTGTGATTAATGTTAACATCATACTTTGGGGATAAGAACTGGAAAGGTGGTGATTTAATAGTGATGTGTTTTGTGTGTCAAGCTGACAAGGGGTCAATTGTGCTGGATAGTTTTAGTGTCAACTTGACACACCTGGGTTGAGGGAGACTCAATTGGGGAATTGGCTCCATTGAACTGACCTGTGGCCATGTCTGTGGAGTATTGTCTTGATTGTTGAGCAATGTGGGAGGGCCCAGCCCACAATGGTTGGTGCCACCCTGGGCAGGTTGTTTTGTAGTGTATAAGAGGTCAGGCTGGGCATGGGCCAAGGGAGCAAGCCAGTGACCAGCATTCCTCCTTGGCCTGTGCTTCAGCTCCTGCCTCCAGGTTCCTGCCCTGAGTTACTGCCTTGGGCTCCATGAGTGATGAACTGTGACCCAGCAGATGTAAGCTGAATAAACCCTTTCCTCCCCAAGTTGGTGTTGGTCAGAGTGTTTTGTCACAGCAATGGAAGACAAACTAGAACAAGCATCAACTCTTCCAAAGTCAAATTTGGAGTGTTTCCTGATATTTGTGGTATAAATATTTACACCATAGCTTAAACTATCATGCTTCAAGATGCCAACATGATGTCAATGAACACAGAGTTGGAAGGGCTGTGAAATAGCACATTAATTTGTACTAGTTTATACCATTTTTATTATACAGACATAATGGCCACAACTAACCTCAACTACATAGATAATAATTAAAACAAAAAAATTAAAAAATAATAAAAAATAATTAAAACATATTGAAATATTTAGGAAATAATACATATTGAGTATATTTCTTTGTTTTTTTATAATTTTAATTGTAAGTTTCCATGATTTAATTTTTAATTGAATTTTTGTGTTATTTCATACAAAACATCTTAATCATCTTCCCAGCACCCACATGGTAGCTAACAACCATCACTAACTCTAGTTCCAAGGCAATCTGACACTGTCTTCTGATCTCTGTGGGCAATGCATGATACTGACATAGGTGTACTTGTATACATGTAGGCATTATATTCATACACATAAATAAATGAAATATTAAAAATAAAAAAATCTTAATCATCTTTATAAACCCTCCCCTATCCACAGGCTTCCATACTCCCCCTGCTGGACTTCATGTATTCTGTCATTTATGTTAATGGCTACTGAGTCGAGTTAGTATACCCAGACCTACAAGTTCATCCACTGGGGTCTAGTCAGCCTATCTAGGGTCACTCCCTTAAAGAAGATCAGCTCTCCCTCACCCAACACTAATCAGCTGCGAATAGTTCTTCAGCTAAGGTTGGGGACTGCTGACCATTCCATGGTTCTATGCTAGGCTTTTGACTGCTTGTGTTTGTGGGTCTTGAGCATGCTGACACCATTGTTGTAGATTCATATGAGCAAAGTCCCAGAAGCTTGTAAGATCTTGTCTCCATATGGTCATGCACTACTACCCTGGTTCTTACAATTTCTCTTATCCTTCTTCCACAATGGTCCCTGTGCTATGGGTGGGTGGGGTTTAATAAGAATATGGTCCAAGGATACCTCCTCTGCAGACTTTTTCTCTATGCTTTTGCCATTTGTGGTTTTTTGCATTCATTACCCTCCATTGCATGATAAATCTTTGTTGATGAGAGTTGAGAGATATATTAATACTCTCTCTACTTCTTCTACTATGTTCTAGGAGCATTATCTGTAGAGGTTCCATTGAGGATGTGTCACTTATGGATGAGCATTTCATAGACATTTCATTGTCTGTGCGTGCCCAGTTGTGAAAATCTGTAGAAGTCTCTGTTGCAAATGAAGCTTGTTTGATGAGTGGTGACTGGTATGCTTGTCTGTAAATGTAAAGATTCATATTTAGCATATAGTAAGAAATTACATTTGTCTAGCAATGTGACAGTCTTGGGGTTTTCCCTAAGTTCTATGACCTCTTTAGCCATGTGTTTTTGACTGTGTTTACAGTACCACACATGAGTTGCCTCCCATTGAGTGGGCTTTAAGTCCAATTATGTAGCTGTTTATTACCCTAAGACTTAAAGCTATGATTGGACCATCACCTGATATTCTCCCTTAGCTTCTTGCATAACATCCTCCAAAATGATGAAGGCTAGTGTTCTAGTTTGTTTTCCATTGCTGTGACAAAACACTCTGACTGACACCAACTTGGGGTGGAAAGGGTTTATTCAGTTCTCATCTCCTGGGTCACAGTTCATCACTCAGGGAGCTCAGGGCAGGAACCTGGAGGCAGGAGCTGAAGCACAGGCCATGGTGGAGTGCTGCTTACTGGCTTGCTCCCCCGGCCCATGCCCAGCCTGCCCTCTTATACGGTACCCAACAACCTGCCCAAGGTGGCACCACTCATTGTGGGCTGGACCTTCCCACATTGCTTAACAATCAAGACAATACTCCACGGATGTGGCCACAGGCCAGTCCAATGGAGCCAATTCCCCAATTGAGGCTCCCTCAACCCAGGTGTGTCAAGTTGACACTAAAGCTATACAGCACAGCTAGCATTCAGGGAGATGGCGCTCAGGTAAGTTAGAGCTCCATTGCTTCAAATTCTGTTTCTGAAGTATGTCCTCTCTTCAGCAATAAGGTCTTACATTCAAGGTCTGTGAGCCAATCAAGGGTTGTGGCTATGTAATCTTGGGAATCTTCTGGATTACCTTGTCTAACAACTCAAAGGAAGGCTTCTCCTTTCTCGCTCTCTTTCTTGTTGTATAGCCCTCAGCTATACACATGGATACACGTAGAGATACCGTATGTGTAATTTTTCAGTAGGCATTTGAACTAATACATTTCCCTCTGGTTTGTCACACCAGCTAAGCATTATCTCTGAACTCTGTCTCTCCCTGCCAAATCCACCCCTCCTTTCCCAATTAAAGTATTCACATTTTCCCCATTTCACCCTTGATAATACCTGTTTCCTATAGTCCCTCCTCTGTTGAATTCCCTCCTCCCCTTTACCTTCATGGTTCTTTGTATAATGTTCCCTATTCCCGTCCCAATTAAATACTCCCATTTTACCAATTTCCCTCTTGGTGACACCTTTCTCCTTCTGTTCCTCTCTCTCCAGCTCCTTTCCCTTCACCTCCCTGGTTCCTTGCCATTTTCTGGCTCCTACAATTACACCACCATATATATTTACACATATGGATTTGGTGCTAAGATTCACAAATGAGAGAGAATGTGTGTTGCTTGTTTTTCTGAGCCTGTGTTACTCCACTCAGTGTTACAGTTTCTAGTTCCATCCATTTACCTGAAAATCTCATGATTTCATCTTTCTTTACCACTGAGTAGCTCTCCTTTGTGTAAATGTACTATATTATCATTATGCACTCATCAGTAGAGGAACACTTAGGTTGCTTTCATTTCTTAGTTATTGTGAAAATAACAACAACAAATATGGATGTATGAGTATCTCTGCAGTAAGATGAGTCCTTTGGGAATATGCCAAGGAGTGGTTTAACTGGGTCATATGGTAAATCAATATTTAGATTTTAACAGTTCTCCACACTGCTTTCCATAGTGGTTGCAGGAGTTTGCAATCCTACCCTCTTCCCCACATCCACTCCAGAATTTGGTATCATTTGTTATCTTAATCTTAGTCAGACTGACTAGAATAAGATCGAATCTTAAAGTGGTTTTAATATCCATTTCTCCAATTACCAAAGATGTTGACCACTTTTAAAGATGTTTCTTTGTTTTTTAGATTTTTCTCTTTAATTAATTGAATTTTTGTGAATTGCATACAACTTACTTTGACTACATTTTCTTAGGCATATTTATTTCTTCTATTAAGAACTCTCTGTTCAAATCCATAACCCATCTTGTTTGTTTGTTTATTTGTTTGTTTTGAGACAGGGTCTCCCTGTAGCTGTAGCTGACCTGTGCAGGTCAGCTATGTAGACCAGGCTGGCCTTGAACTCACAGAGATCTGCTTTCATCTGCCTCCCAAGTGCTAGAATTAAAGGCGTGCACCACCACACCTCACAATTGAGTCATTTATTTTCCGGATTCTGATTTGTTTTGTTTTGTTTTAGTTCTTTATATATTCTGGATAGTAAACCTCTATCAGACGTGTTGCTGGTGAAGATTTTATCCCATGGTGTTGGTTTTCTCTTCACTTCCTTGGTTGTTTCTTTTGCTGTACAGTTATTTCATTTTTAATGATCACTATGTTTCACAACCAGCTCAGAATTCTTAAATATTTAACAATTGACTCTCATGAGCCAGTATAGGTATGCAGTATGATTGGACCAGCTCGCCTAGAAAATAGGCACAGCTGTTTTCACTAGCTTTGGATAAACACTTTCCATACCCTCCTATTAACGATGTGTGCAACAGCTGATTTTAGTGTGAGTTGGGGACGGAATGTTCACAGCTGAAGTGGAAAATACATATGGACTCTTAATGGTTTCTGTCCTAGGATCTGAAAGTATTACATTTCTGTGGCGCTTGGACTCTACACCTTTGAGCTTATTTAAGAATTGTGTAAATAAGGGAATTCATTCCAATTCAGCTTTATTCATGCAAAAGAAATTCACTATAAGAGAAGAAATTCGTTGCTCAGAAAAAATGCTCCCAAATAGAGCTGCTAGATACATGCTGGCTCTCCTGAAGACTAGGCTATTTTGTCCTAAGCAGATTTGTCCACATTTTTGTACGTTGGGCAACATAATGTAGTAGGAGCATAAAATCTAGAGGCAGGCTGTGAGTCAACACCTTTATTTTGCTGCTTGGTGGTTGTGTGCATTTAGACATGTTACTTAATGTTTCATGACTTAGTGTCATTGTCTTTTAAATGTCAATGTCTCCTGTCTCTGCCTCCCACAGTGCTGGAGTTGCAGGTGCATGTACAGCCGTGCCTAGATTTTTATGACATTTTAAAGACAATGCGTATGGAATACTACTCATTTTAGGGTTAATGTGAACATTAACTGAGTTAATACAAGAAAAATGCTTAAAATAGTGAATAGTACATATATATTGTTATAATGAGCCTGACTTCCCCTCTAATCCTGGAGCAGAATGTCTCCAGTGGAAACTAGGACTGCCACTGTGAATCATCACCGGTGATATTCTAGAGGGAGGGGAGTTTCACCAGCAACAAAGGGCTAGAAACTCACAGTCCACATTTACAGTGCTAGACACTTGACAGATTATCTACACATACCAATGTCACAGCACTGACTTGCGAAATGCAAATGGAAGTCTTCAAGAGGCTAGTGGACTCTAAAGCTTGTTTGATACTTTGCCTCTAACAAGGTGAATCTGAAAGGTTACTGTAGTTTTGATCAAAGGTAGATCTATATCCCTGTGAATGTCAAAGAGGTAGGCTGCCCTTGGCCTTTGATGTGATATTTGGAATCAAAGAGAAGGTTACTGAAGCAACCTCATAAATGAGTGTAAGTTTAGCAAAGAAAGAAGAAAATATTTGTGCCTAGCTAAAAAGACAAATAAGAACACGTTATAGAAGGAATGCCAAGATGAATGCAAGAGTTTTTCAAAAAACTGACTCCACAAGGTAGGAGGAGAAAGCCATGATTTGTAGTGTCTGACAATTTTCATGATATCAACACTTGTATCACAAAAGGTTTCAAGTCACCAATATGGCATTACTGGATGAAAAGCTGCAACTAGATCCATGTGTTCACCTATCTTGAGGTAGTAGCAACAATACTATAAAATATATTTTAGAAATTGGGAGTTCTGGGGCTGGAGAGATGGCCTAGCGGTTAAGAGCACCGACCGCTCCTACAGAGGACCTGGGTTCGATCCCCAGCACCCACATGGCGGCCAAAAACCGTCCGAAACTCCAATTCCAGGATAACTCCAGTTCCAGGGGAATCCGAGACCCTCTTCTGACCTCTGCGGCATTGCATGACATGGGTGCACAGACTTGCATGCAGGCAGTACATTCAAACACATACAGAAATAAATAAAATTAATAATAAAAAAATTAAAAAAAAAGAAATTGGGAGTTCTACTCAGTGACAAATATACAGTATACCACTCATCAAAAAGGCTTCTTTTTGCAACAGATGGAGACTATTACAGAGTTCCCTAACTGGTCACATACAGAGAATATATGTCTGAGAGATGCTCAGCTCTAAGTAACACATCTACAGTGGAAACTCCACATCTTTGCTCATTAAACCCAGTGGAACAGGAGGTAGAGAGAATACTAATACCTCTCTCAACTGTCAACAACATACCTTCCTAATACAACAGAGTGTGATGCACACAGAAGGCTACAACTGGCTAAATTTTAGCGAACAAGAGACTCTGGAGGCCATGTCCCGGGATAAGACACCTATATTAAAACTCACCCAGCCATGGATCCAGGACCAGTGTGGATGCTGGTGTAGAAAGATTGTAAGAGCCAGGGTTGGGGCATAAACATAAGGAAACAAAGGCTTTCAGGCTACTGGGAACTTGCTCACATGAACTTGCAACAATGGTGTCAGGATGCACAAGACCCATACCAACTTAATCAGACAAAAATCCAGCATAGAACTGAAGAAATATGCAGAAGGCCCCAACTCTATCTAAGGAACTATTTGTAACTGATTACTGCTGAGTATGGGAGAGTAGACCTTCTTTAAGGGAGTGACTCAAGATAGGCTGACTAGACTCTAGTGGACAAACATGAACTTAGATCCCTAGTACAAATACTTGACTTGATAGGCCAATATATATGACAGAATGCATGAAATCCAGTGGGAGTATCAAAGACAAAGATGAGGGAGGGGGTCTAAACTTGATTAAGATCTATTATATGATATGCATAAAAACTCAATAAAATGTTTTTTAAACTGTCAATAAAACTGTTAGAATACTCTGAAAGCAGTCAAGGGGAAGAACCACTAACTAGTAGCAGACACGAGAAACCTAGATTAATTCTTGAGGCTTGAGAGAAGGAATATATTATTGTAGCCATACAAGAAATTTTTAAGAGGAATGACAGCAGAGTAGGAAGTTACATTTGCCATAACACATTCTATTTTTGAGTGGAAGCTCAAAGAAATAGAGAACAGTAAATAAGTAAACATATATGCCATCAAGGTGAATTTCTTTTATCTTGAAAGGACTCGTGTAGGCATCCTTCATCTGAGGATAAACAGGAGAAGAAGCATTTCAGGGAGTTAAAGCAGGCAGCATCCTATTTGTTTCCATCATAGTCACACAAGATGAAAGCCTATGTGTTTTCTTGATTCTGCTGTATTTTCTCTTCTGGCCTCAGCAGAAAAATACCATAAGGATGTGGAAGTATTATTGTGTTGGTGTAGACATAATAGAACACCTCAATCTCCTTCTAGACTCTAAGCAATGCAGACAAGAGAAAACCGTTGTCTACTTTAGGAAAAAAGAGGGAGGGAAGAGAATGCCAAGTTTTTGGATACTGGGTCAGTAAGGCCCAGTGCTGAGCAGAATCTTATTGTACCTGCTTGTGGGCAGGTACAATAAGATTCTATAAGCATCTATCAGTGCCAGATAGATGCTTGTAGATATGAAATACTCATTTAAGACATCTTCAGTCTATCTGAACAATACAGAAGTGTAGTTTTTGACAAATGGGCTTAGATCACCTTCTTATGTTGAAACAATGACAAGAAGGCAATGCAAATTTACAAAACCCTGATCTTAGAGTCCAACTAGTTCTGAAATAGTGGGAATGATCACAGGCTCAGAGGAAAAACACATATCTTAAGAGTTTTTAAAATTATTTTATTGATCTTTTGCACACGTCATACAACAGTTTTTATTCAAAAATAGACCCCTTCCCCCATCCAAACCCCTGCACACACCCTCACCAGAATTCATGTATTCTGCCATGCATGTTAAGTACCATCTGATCAAGCATTTGTACCCAGATTACCTTGGTAAGTCTATCCACTTGAGTCTAGTCAGCCTATCTAGAAATCTTAAAGAAGGTTTACTCTCCCCTCTCCCAGAAATAATCAGTCTCCAACAGTTCTCAGGCTAGGACCATTTTCCTTCCTCCATCTGGGCTCTTGTCTGATTGAGTCCACATGGGTCTTGTGCTCGATTCCACCATTGTCACAAGTTCACATAAGGAAGCTTCCAGTGGCCTGAAAGCCCATTTCCCTATGTTCACGGACCAACCCTGGTCTATATCTTTCTGCCCCCTCCTCCAAAATGATCCCTGAGCTATGAGTGGGTGAGGTTTAATATAGGAATCCTATCCAGTCCTGTCTGCAGTCTCTTATTCTCTAAAACTTAGCCAGGTGAGGCCTTCTGTGTATGAGGAAACTTTGCTTGTGAGAGTTGAGGGTTTTATCAAGAAGCATAAAGACATATCAAAAGTATCAAGATTTTTCACTGACCCATAATGTCACCTAATAGACAAAATAAAGTACCAGAAATCAACCACATAGCAAATGATATGTGCAGAATATCTGACAGAGAATATAAAACATCTTGTTATCAAAATGCAATAAACATCATGACATGGAGGAAAATAGTGCTTTTTTTTAAATCAGAGACACTGAACCGAGGCTTTGAAGTCTTTTTTTGAAAAATCAGACAGAAATCTATGAGCTGAAAAATTACACAAAGTGAAATGAAAAAAAATCATGAATGAATAAATTGTACAATAGATCAAAAAAGAATCACTGAGCTTGATGATAGGCTATTTGGAAGGCAGCTGTGCTCACCACTATACCACCAACTCAGATGCAGTGATGATAGGCTATTTGGAAACATACAGATGATGGAGAAAAAAATTAAAAAGAATAAAGAGGATTGAAGAAAGATTATGGGAGTTTGGGGCAACATTAACAGAGCAAATCTTCTGACTAATGGAGTTCATGAGGAATTTGACAGTGCCAAAGGAGTGGAAACCTTTTTCTTTTTTTTTCAATGTTTTTATTTTTTTTAACAATAAGTTAAATTTTATTATTTAAAATAATAAAATTTAAAATTTAAAATAATAAAATTTAAAATAATAAAAGTAAAATAATATTTTATTTTTATTTTTTAACAATAAGTAATAAGTTATGAGTATAAGCATCCTTCATGTAGAACCAATTTGCCAAGCAGCTATGCCCAAACCCACACAGCCCATGTCTCCCACCATCCAGCAGGTGGGGCCTTTATGTACAATCATGTTGATCAAATAAGTGTCCAGACTATGTTGCTGTAGTTTCACCATTCACCCCAATCACAGCCCTTACATTCTACCACACCCCCTCTTCTGCAGATTGTTCCCTAGGCTTAGAAAAGGGGTACGGGTGGATGAGAAACAAAACAGTCTACTTTCTCTGGAGCTGTCGTTTTGGACTCTGGTCAATTCTGGCTGTTTCCTTTCATGGGCTGACAGTTTTTCCAGGAATAACCTTTCAATCCTACTAATGAAGCACAGGAAATTAGATATATAGGTATTTAAACAGTACTAATTATTATGGTAGGTTACTTTGGTATAGACACAGATGTTTGGATGGTATGCTAATCCATGAATTATATTTTTTTTGTAAAAGATGACAAGGTCTTGCTGTGGCTTATAACTTCTCATAACCGCTAGAGGATATAAGCTTGTGTCATAAGCCGTGAATTATTCCTCCAAGTAGAGAGCTAATAGCCAATTAGATTTGGGATATACAGACATGTGGCTGCCACTGCTGCACAGTATTTCCAGGCAGGTGAGGTGTAGCTGATGCTGACAGAGGAGTCTTGCTTGACTCAAGGAGACCAATTTTTGCTTTATTGATTTAGTGGCCTTTGGTAACACTCTCTGGAATTCCAGGGACCAACTGTACACTTGCATGTGTGGTCTCAATACATCTTTCCCATGCTTGCATCAGGTCTTCCACAGCAGGGCCTTACCACCTTTCTTCTTGCAGGTATCCCAGTTTACAGGCAAGAAGACTTTACCTTTTGGGGGGACTTGGATCCCCTGGCCAACATCCCCTTGGCAAAATAATCCATTGCTGATATCAGAGCTCTCCTATATTAATATGTTTTGCTTAAATGCACAGCTTGAAAAGACTTTAGTATTATATTTGGTTCTGAATAGAGAATAATCCTTTTTGCATTTCCTGTGTCTATTAGTCAAAGAAAGCAGTTATACCGGTTTTGTAGGAGATTACCTCTATAACAGTCAGCTCTAAGTTATGGTTAGAGAATGACTTCATTACCATCATGTATTTCTTTGTTCTATGAAAAGGAGGTAAGAAGGTCTCTCATATTAAGTCTTTGCGGCACCTAGAAGGTAAGGTTCATTAGGACTCATTATAAACAGTTGTTACAAATAGGATCCACAGAGATGTTTGATGTCTGTAGCAGTCTGAGGCTTTTCTTCCTTTTAATGCTTAGATGGGCCAACTTCTCTGCTGGCATTTCTTGGTACATCCTGCACAATGCAAAGCTGTATCTTTTCTTTCTCAGTCATTAAGTTAGTGATGTTTTGACCTGTGGGAACACACAAATCTTTTCCTGTAGTTTTAAAATTTAAATTGAAAATTTGACAAAAAGGTTTAATATATAACTGTATCCCCCCCCCATTTTTAATTCTAGGTTTTTACTTTTTGACCCGTGAGTCTCAAAAAGGCAGTTGTAGTACACATACCTATAGGCAGGAATCAAGGTTTAAATTTCATTAAATTTAACCAAGCTGTTTTGGGTGACTGTATGTTGTTAATTTGGGAAGCAAACTTAATCCCTTAAATTAAATTATCCTACAGGTAAAAGAGAAAGTTGCAAGATGATACTATATAACACAGAAATTATAAAGAACGTTTGTATATGTTAATCCCAAGATTATTGTTATACAGATTTTAAGTAGAACAAATGTGGACAACAATTTATAGTTCCACTTAACTTAATTGTATTAACGTTCTTATTAAAACCTTTAAACCAATGTTGTTTAATATAGATATTTTTACTTTTACTGAGTCCTAAAATACCATGTAGTTTGTAGATAGAGTTTGGGCAAAGTTGGATACTTGTTAAACTCACGTCAATTAAATATACATTAATCGAATATAGATCCGTGTCCCTCTCCCAACCCACCTACCCTTCCCAATTCACCATTTCAGTCAGTTTTTGATGCAATCTTTCTGTTGTTGTTCTTTCCAATATGCATCCCTCCCCATAAGAAGTATTTACAACTGGGTTATTGACGCTAGCATCCACAGATGAGGGATACCATTCATCGTTTGTTTTTCTGGGACTGTGTTACTTCACTCAACATATCTTCTAGTTCCATCCATTTACCTGCAAAGTTCATGATGTTATCTTTCTTTACTGCTGCATAGAACTCCATTGTGTACATGTACCACATTTTCTCTATCCACTTGTCAGTTGAGGGGCATTTGGGTTGGTTCCAGCTTTTTGCTATTGTGAACAGAGCTGCAATAAACATAGCTGTGCATGTATTTCTTCAGTAAGATGAGTCTTGTGGGTATATACCCAGGAGTGCTATGTCTGGAAACCTTTTTCAAAGAGATAATAACAGAAAATCCCAAACCTGAACCAGTGTGTAAACAAGCAAATATAGGAAGGCTAATGATAACTAGTTACATTCAAATCAGCCATGACTACCACAAGTTTTTAGAAGTTAAAGCAAAAAAGAGGATTGGAAAAGTGGCAAGAAAACATATGATTATATATTCCAATTCTCCCAATCACAAACTTCTCAGTATAAACCTTCACAGTCAGGAGGGATGGAGGTAACATTGACAATACTCAAGGAAAAACACCTGCATCTCTTTGAAGCAGTCATTTTAAAATGAAGTAGCAACAAGTGTATTCCAAGAGATACAACAGATGAGAGTGTGCTGATCATTAGACCTGTCATAAAAGAGAGGCTAACAGGAACTCTTCCAACTGAATGAAGACTACTAGCAAATAAGAGGGAAACACTGAGTACTATAAAAGTCGTCAATAAAAGTACCAACACAAATATGGAACATCTTAACACTGGGAACATGACATGTAAATTATTTGTAGCTTAAGTCTAAAGCCTAACAATGAATGAATTAAAAACAGACTTAATAATGCTAATATGTAGGTAGTATAAAAAGATGTGAAATGGAACATAAAAATGTCAATTGAAAAGGAATGGAGTGAAAATATAATTTAATTTGAATTTTTCTTTCCTTTTGAGTGATTTGTTTTATTGTGTTTATGAGCATTATTATGTTGCTATAATTTCAAAAAGCCTACTGTAATCAAAAGATGTTTGTCTAATCCTCACAGTAAGTACAAAGCAGAAACATGTAACATGCACTCCAGAAACCAGATATTACCAAATACAAGACTAGAGAAAAATCACCTAACTACAAAGAAACACTGTAAGAAATGGAAGAAGGAAGGAGAAAAAAAAACCCAAGAACACAGTACGAAAATGGAAGTGCTAACAACTTAATCTTTTGGGGTTGGGAAGATATCTCAGTCAATAAAATGGTTGCTATGACTTCAGTTTGATGTCCTGCACCCATAAGAAATGCTGAATGATGCACCTCTATAGTCTCAGCACTGGAGAGGCAGAGACAGATAGATCTCTGGGGCCACCCTATCCTAATTAGGTCCTAGTGAGAGATCCTGCCTTAAAATTCAAGTTGACAATTACTGAGAAATGACACTTGTGTTTGACTTATGACCTCTTCAATGTACATGCCTACACAAACACACACACACACAAACACACACACACGAACACACACACACACACACACACACACACTCACCCATCAATATTTACCTTCAATGTGAGTGGATTAAACCCTCAGTTGAAAGGAATAGCATAGCTGGGCATAGTAGCATGAGTCTGCATAATCCTAGTGCTCATACAGAAAGATGGAAGGAAGAAACAAGAGAATCTTTGGAAGCAACAAACAAGAGGAAGGCGAAAGTCATCAACACCTGAAGTTGTCTTCTGTGACTTCTGACCCATACGCATGCAATGTGGCACTCATGAGCATGTATACACACAGCTCACTACCCTATTCTGCACACATATGCATGCATGCACAAACAAACACAAATATTTGAGGATGTATTTTGTAAAGACATTGGGTCCCTAAATGAAAAAGAAAAGACACAACTATATGCTTCTTATAAACAATTCACTTAACCTTGAAGGATAAGCATAGACTGGAAGTAAAGAGATAAACTACTATAGTAAAAGATATCATAGGCTTGGTTATGGGGGCATTTCCCTTTAGTCCCAACACTCATTAAGCAGAGGCAGGAGGATTTCTGTGAGTTCACAGCCAGCCTGGTCTACATAGCAAATTCAAGGCTGGCCAGTGCCACAAAATAAGACCCTATCTCAACAAACAAATGAATAAGCAAAATTCTCAGGCAGGTGAAGATAATTCAGCAGGTAAATGTACTTCCTGCCATGCCTGAGGACTTGGGTTTGATTGCTGGAAGCTACATGGTGGGAAGAGAGAACAAAGACCACAAGGTGTCCTCTGACTTTCACGAGCATGCCATAGCACACTTGCATGTGCAGACACACAAATAAATAAATGTAAACAAGTAAATTGCACTTAATGGATTATCAAAAAAGAAAAAAAGACATGAATTTAGGAGGAGAAATATGGACAGAAGAGAATTGGGGATAGATGTGATCATATTTCTTTTATACATGTATGAAAAGTCTCAAGAATAACAAAAACTGATGTTTTTAAAAATATATTTGTTGAAAATTAATCTAAAAAGAAGGAAAGGTAACCCTAGATATATCAGAAAAATATACTTTAAAACAAAAAGTTAGAAAAACTAGGCAAACAAGGCTATATAGATAAGAGATTGATTCAGCAAGTGGAAGTAGTAGTTGTAAATATATTTGCACTCCATATAGAGTCACATAAATATATAAATAAAATATTAATAAGCTCAATGAGGATGGACTCCAGTACAATAATAGTAAGGAACATTTACATTTTGCTTTTAGTAAGGGAAAAACCATGTCATGAATGTCATCTTTCTTTTTTTTCAACTTTTAATCATCAACAGGCATTAAATTCTATGTAACAACATGGTATCCCGGGGAGAAAATTACACTTATCTAAAAATCTGATTTCATCATCAGAGAAGCACAAAAGCCTATAAGGAAACCTATTCTATTCTGCCACTTTACTGAAACTCTTAATAATTTCTGGGAGTTTTCTGGTAGAGTTTCTAGCATCCCTTAGGTAAACTATATTATCTTCAAAGAGGCATAGTTTGACTTCCCCTTTTCCAATCAGTACTCCTTTAATTCCCCTTTCTTACTTTATTGCCCTAGCAAGCATTTAAAGAACTATATTGAAGAGGAATGGTGATAGGGGATAGCCTTGCCATGTTCCTGCATGTAAGGGGAATGTAAATCAGTAGCCTTTCTTTACACCAACAACAAGCAACTGGAGAAGGAATACAAGAAAACCTCCCCACTCACAATAGCCACAAAAACAATAAAATACCTAGGAACAAACTTAGCCAAAGACATCAAAGATCTCTACAACAAAAATTTTAAACTCCTGAAGAAAGAGATTGAAGAAGACATCAGAAGATGGAAAGACCTCCCATGCTCATGGAGTAGAAAAATTATTATAGTAAAAAAATGTCCATTCTACCCAAATTGATATACTTATTCAATGCAATCCCAATTAAAATCCCCAAGAGTTTCTTCACAGACTCGGAAAAAAATCCTTAAGTTCATATGGAAAAACGAAAATCCCTGAATAGCCAAAGCAACCCTGAGTAAAAAGTGCAATACAGGGGGGATCACTACACCAGACTTTAAACTATATTACAGGGCTATAATCATAAAAACAGCCTGTTACTGGCACAAAAACAGACCCATAGACCAATGGAACAAAAGTGAAGATCCAAACTTGAGCACATACAATTTCAGCCACCTCATATTTGACAAAGGGGCCAAAAAGACTCAATGGAGGAAAGACAGCATCTTCAGCAAATGGTGCTGGAAAAACTGGATCATCATTTGTAGAAGAATAAAATTTAACCCCTACCTCTCGCCCTGTACAAATATCAACTCCAAATGGACCAAAGACCTCAACATGAAACTGGAAACTCTGAAGGTGATACCAAAAAAAAAAAAAAATATTGGCAGCAACGCATAGGGAAAGACTTTCTAAATCAAACAGAAGCTGTGCAGGAAATAAGGTCAACAATCGACAAGTGGGATCTCATTAAATTCAAAAGCTTCTGTACAGTGAAAGAAACAATCAATGAAGTGAAGAGAAAACCCATAAAGTGGGAGGAAACCTTCGCCAGTGATACATCTGACAGAGCACTAACATCCAGAACATATAAACTACTCAAAAATCAAAGAAGAAAGAAAACAAATGACTCACTCAAAAGATGGAGCAAAGAGCTGGACAGAGACTTCACAAGTGAGGAATTAGAGATGGCTGATAAACATCTTAAAAATTGTTCAACATCACTAATAATTAATGAAATGAAAATTAAAACCACTTTAAGGTATCATCTCACTCCAATAAGACTGGCTAAGATCACAAAAACAAAAGACACCAAATGCTGGAGAGGATGTGGGGGAAAAGGGAACACTCATCCACTGCTGGTGGGAATGTAAACTCAAACAACCACTATGGAAGCCAGTGTGGAGAACCTTTAAAATACTCAAAATGAGTCTACCACCTGACCCAGTCATACCACTCCTGGGTATATACCTACAAGACTCATCATACTGCAAATATACATGCACATCTATGTTTATTGCAGCTCTCTTCACAATAGTGAAGAGCTGGAACCATCCCGAATGCCCCTCAACCAATGAGTGGATAGAGAAAATGTGGTATATCTACACAATGGAGTTCTATGCAGCAATAAAGAAAGATGACATCATGAACTTTGCAGGTAAATGGATGGAACTAGAAGCCATTATGCTAAGTGAAGTAACAGAGTCCTAGAAAAACAAATGACAAATGGCATCCCTCATCTGTGGATGCTAGTACCAAATACCTAGAGGTAAGGCAAACTGAGCAATGTGTAATATATAAATATTTAATTTTTCTTTTACCTGAAAGCAACTGTACCATTATAATGTGAATACCTTAATGGGATCTAGAATTAACCTACCACTTATTTTCAGACTTTGTAATTGTGGTATATGGGGGGAGGGTATGTATGCATACATTAAAATAATATAAAATTAAAGGGGAAAAATGTGAATTCCCAAAAATAAGACATGTATGGCAGAATGTATGAACTCTGATGGGGAGGGGGCAAGAAATGTTGTATGAAATACACAAAACGTTAATTAAAAATGAAAATACAAAACATTCTACATACTGAATCTGTACTTTTAAGTGTTCAACTCCATACTATATAGGAAGTTGAGAGCCACTTCCATGATGGACAAATCAACCCAATTCTGCTGTGCACACATTGCCTCCAGTGTGCACCAGAGCTGCTGGGTCTTTCCTGGGGAAGCAAGGGCTGTGTGTGTTGTGCATGCAAGTGACAGTGTCCATAACATTTACATATGTACAGATGCACCCTTTGATTATACGTATATTTGATAAAAAGAAAACATAGATTTGTTGTAGAGTACATGTTCCATTTTTATAGCATGAGAACAGGAGTCAACTATTTAATGAATGTCTTCTTTTAGGTCTGTAACTATGAATTTTTACCCCAATTCACTCTTGTTGGGAGGTAGAATGGGGAAATAGTATATACTTTGTCCAACTAATATACTAGTCATTCACATGGCCATTATTGGGTTGTGTTCTGCAAAGTCAAAGTGAAAGTGGAGTTTTCCTGTTGCAAGAGTTGTAGGGGGGAGTGAATTAGGTACTTTTCTTAGTGCTATGGCAAAATACCTGACAGAAGGAACTTTTATCTTTTTTTATTTTGATTTTTTTAGGGGGAGGTCTTTTTTCGAGACAGGGTCTCCCTGTAGCCCCAGCTGTCCTGGAACTCACTCTGTAGATCAGCTGGCCTTGAACTCATAAAGATCCGCCTGCCTCTGCCTTTCAAGTGCTAGGATTAAAGGCCTGCACCACCATGCCCGGCAACTTATTTTGATTTTTTAAAAGTTGAAAACAAAAAGAAGATAATTGGAAAAGTCTAGCTCCGCTAACACACAGGCAAATAAATAAGGTGCTGGATATGCTTATTAGCTTGATTCAATTATTCTGCAATGTGTATACATATCAAAACACCACATTCTATCATATAAATGTATCTAATTATTGTTCATTTAAGTTAATATTAAGTGGAAAGTGGCAGAAAGATTCAGCCCTAGCTGGGTATGGTGGCGCACATCTTTAATCCTAGCACTCGAGAGGCAGAGCAAGTGGATATCTGTGATTTCAAGGACAGCCTGGTCTACAGAGTGAGCTCCAGGCCAGTGGGACTTAAAGGGAGACCCTGCCTCAAAAATACTAAAAAAAAAAAAAGAGTCAGCCCTGCTAGAAAGACATATTGGGAGGATGTCCCCACCTCAGAGCTAATTCTGCATTAATTAAAAAATGTGCCTGGGAAATGGAGACAAAGAATAGATTACAGTTCTCACTTATCTCTCCCTAAACCCTGCAAGGAGCCTTTGTAGAGAAAAGATCCAATTTAATGTTTTGTATGAGGACCAACCTCCTCACAAGTCCTTCAATACTTGAGATTTAAAAGTACCTATGGGGGGGGGAGGAAGTTTTCTAAACTGGACTAAAAGATGATGTATGAAATATACAAAACATCAATAAAAGTATTTTATTAGCTACCCTGAATTGTTTCTCAATTAATATGAAAGCTATTGAGCTCCCAAGCAAGATAGATCCAGTTTCTATTTCTTAGCCCTCAGAGTACCTGGTACTGACCTGGGTGCCTAGGACCCAGTCAGTAGTTACCTAGATGAACTGGATTATGATGAAGCAATGAGCAAATGGGAACCAATTGTGCCTAGGAATGATGATGCATTAATATTCAGAAACATCCTGTATGTACCTTATCCCTTCCCATCCCTCCCCACCCATGAGGTATCACCTTGGTGCACAGCTTCCTCATATAAGCTAAGTGTCTCTACTTCATTGGAAGCAAAATAATCTTCATTTAAAGCTACATTCTCTCTGAGAATCACAGAGACTATCATTCAGTCATACTCTTACTAAATGGATTTCACTTTCTTTTGTTGTTTGCTTTGGAGCTCAAGGATAAGTGATTGGCATTTTACTAAAATTTAAAGCAGCCTTAGTCTGCCAGGGCCCATGTAACTCAACCACTCCTGGATGTGCTCACTGTAGCAGGAACACAACACAGGCTGCTGTGTATAAAACAGGAGAATACTACAGGGGAATGAATGCTCCTGAGAATGGAGAGGATCATATCTTGAAACAGCATTCTTAGACACTGAGGAAGTCTATATTAATCAGTTCAAATGGAAGGCCATTTTATTTCAGAGCTAGACTGTAATCAATAGCTGGAAGGATTTTCTAACAAAGAATTCTGATAAGCACTAAATTAGATACTGAAGGGTTGGAGTATGATGGGATATGTAGTCCTGTGGTATTCTTGGGCATTTAAAAAACTACTCAAGAAAGAAAATATTTCCAGGCACTGGGAAAAGAGAATGAGGAGTTGTTTAATGGGTACACAGTTTGTTTCTAGCCATTAGTCATACGATGTCAATGAGCTTGATAATATTGAACTAGATACTTAAGATGGCTAAGAAAATATATGTAAATTATGTATATTTTACTATATTTTATTCCCTTAGGAGAAATAAATTATATGTAAATTAATGTAAAGCTTTCTTCTTCTTTTTTCTGGTTAGGCATGTGAAATTTACTTAATTATGAAATATATAATCCATTATTATTGACTGTATTCTGCTGTAAAATAGATCCCAAATTCATTTCTTCTGTCTAACTGAAACATCCCCTCCATAATGTCCCCTTAGCTTCTGCTAACCATTATTCTAACTCCATCTTTTTTTATTTTATTTTATTTTATTTATGTGTATGAATGTACTGTCTGCATGTAGGTTTGTGTACCCGTGTCGTGCAATGCTGCGGAGGTCAGAAGAGGGTGTCGGATTCCCCTGGAACTGGAGTTTTCTTAGAATTGGAGTTACAGACCTTTCTCAGCTGCCATGTGGGTGCTGGGGAATCAAACCCGAGTCCTCTGCAAGAGCGGTCGACGCTCTTAACCGCTAGGCCATCTCTCCAGCCCCTCTAACTCCATCTTTATATGAGTTCAGTATGTTCATATTCTCTGACAATCAGCCTTAGTGTGATAATCCAAACTCAGAAAGACAAATGTCAAATGTTAACTGGATGCTAGCTTTGAATGCTTAGATATACATATTTCAAATGGAAAATATGGAGAGATCAGGAAAAAAATAAATACCCCTCCAGGGAACGCATGATGGGAAGGGAGACAGACTGCAGTGATATAAAGGTGGAACAGGGAGTGGTAGAGTAGGGAGGGTTAAATGGAGTTCTGAATGGGGGCAGGGCAGAGGAGGAAGTATTGGAAGGGATATCTAACACTAGAAAACAATGTGGACCTCTACCATGATAGAAACTTCTTATAATATATACATATACATTATAAACGGAAATTAAAAGTTGTTACCTTAGAACAGGAGGACATTTTTCCTACTAGACAGTACAGGCTTGCAAGTTAAAAGCCCAATTCAGGAATGGACTCCATCTTTTGAAACTTTTGTCCAAGGGGGTCATAGACTGTCAAACAATTGCGCCTGCTCTTGGTTACCCATCGGAACTTAATAAGAAGACCCTATTGCTGAAGAAACTACATATATGAACTGAAGAAAAAAAAAAAAGGAAATAAAGCTTCATCTCTACTGGCTTCATAGTGCTGGAAGTTGCTGAGCATGCTACCAGAAAAAAAAAATTATGTTGGTGAAATAGTAAGTAGATATTGCACTTCTGATACAATAGTGTCATGAATATTATGGGAGTAACCAATCATATTCTAATTGGCTTTAAGGTCCTCTTAAAACAGAACTCATACCTGACATTGATAGCAGGCCTAGGAACATGTGACTAGACAGGGTACAGGCAATAGGGGAGACCCTCATACTATTATTCTGCCAAATAGATATAGTCTTTGATGTTTGGTTTTTAGCCTTAGCCTTTAACAGCTCTGCTATCTCTCCAGGCCTTAAATAGTTATAGATGTTTAACAACGACTTACTGTTCCATTCAAAAATTAATGGATCTCTCTTATCAGAGAAGCTTCCTTATGCAGTAGATAGTGATTAACACAGAAACCCACAACTGGCCAATGCACCGAGAATAAGAGACTACAGAGTGAGTACCCCTGAATTGGACACCCGTATTCAACTTCTGCCTTCCAAGTCTTAGGGATCATCGGAGAAGAGGTGGTAGAATGATTGTAAGGAATAGAAGCAGTGGATGCCCACAAGGAAATAGATTTCCAGACAGCTGGTCCATTACTCATATGAATTCACAGCAATTGGGACAGCATGAATAAGTACTATGTAAGCTCAAGCCACCAAAAATCCCAGCATAGACGCGGGAACGTGGATAAGAAACTTTAACCCTACCTGAGGAATGATTGGCAACTTATGACTGCTGGGAAAGAGAAAGTCAGTTTTTTAAAGGTTGTAACTCTTTGTAGCTTTACCAGGCTAAAGTGTATGGACCCACACTGATGGACATTTAGAAAACCAATATATATATATATTATATATATAGTTATAGAATATATACATATATTAGAGCACATGAAGTTTAAATTTGGCAGGGGTGGTAAGAGGTTGCAGATAGGAGGAGGGAATCTATGATCAAAAACATTGCATGAAATATACAAAAACTCAGTAAAATAAAGGGGAAAAGTTATCAGTACGTGAGGTCAAGAAAATAACTGTGCTTCTGTGTCTGGCTTAAGTTCACTTAGCCTTCAGTTTCATCCACAGTGTCATGAATGACACAATGTCCTTTGAAAAGGATGAATAATATTCTACTGTGTACTCACACCACATTGTCTTTAACTGTTCCTCTATTGATACTTTTGCTGATTCTACATCTTGCCTGTTGTTAATAGTGCCAAAATGAATTAGGAGTGAATGTAGTAACCCTCTCAACAGATTGGTTTGTATGTATATATGGATCAGAATTGCATTTTGATAATTCACTTACCAGGGTCATATGTGCTAGGGAAGACATGATTTGGAGAGCAATGATCATGTTGCTCATGGTTAACAAGTTGAGGGACAGAGCTCAGCAGATCATAAAGCTGCTGTCCAGAAAAGGGTTTGGGTGCAGACATACTGTTTTCCAAGGCAGTCTTTCCACAACTGACCCCTCACTGTGAATCCCAGCATGAGAACAGGCAGTTTCTGTTTCCCATAACACACCCACATAGTTTGAAATTTTAGAAAAGGGACCTCTTTCACTAGCCTGGTGAGTGGTTTTTTTTTTTAATTGAGCTTGTCCCCTGTTCCAAATTGGCTGGGTACATCTGTAGAATTCAACAAATGCATATCTATCTGTGGTAACTGGCAAGCCTGGTGCCAAAATTGTGGATTCTGAGACTTTCCCAGGTTTATTTTTAGTCATTAAAGATAATTAGAAAAGAAGCTGAAGAACGTTATGGGGTTGGGTTTTTTTCCATGTTCAGAAGAACACAAGGTACTTAGGAGAAGATGAGTCTCCTGGAACGCAACACAGGAGAGAGGAGCTCCCCGTGTGTGTATGGTAGGGAGCCGAAATAGCACAGAGATGCGTCTAGAATCTACTGTTTGGTCAGCTTTGTTAACTATGTGATTTGGAGTAGGTTACTTTAAGTTTCATAAAGCTTCATTTTGTTCCTCCAAAAAGCAGAGATAGGATATTGCAGATTCATTGTGAGGAATGAGATAAGACAATATATAAAATGGCCAGCATGTACCTAATATTTCAGAGATATTAGCTGCTGTTATTATTTTTTTCTGCAAAGTTTTCCAACATTCCACAGATACAGCCATTTTTACAGTGAATACCATATTTTCATTCCAGGGAACCCAAGAACAGACAGACTCTCTGTGGAGCTTTTTCAAACAGTCCCTTCTCTCACTCCATTTAACACATATCATATGGCAGGTGGTGAGAGAAGGAATATTCAATCACAGCCTTCCTTCAGCACTAGGAGAGATGCAATTGGCACTTGCATTCTTTGCCCAGGACAGAGTTTTCCCTGTTTGGTAGGCATTTACTCTGGCAAAGAAAGGGTAGTAAGCTGATTTCCAGATGTTCTTGTAGGTTAGTTATGAACCACGTGAACCACGTGGCAGATCGTATTTCAGAGCACAGTCTGGTAACTCTGGAAAGTTGACTGTTTTTTTTTTTTTTTTTTTTTACTCTTCAGAAAACTGTTTCTTGCAAAAAAAAAAAAAGAAAGAAAAAAGAAAGCTCTGTATTTGTGTCAATATGGCTAGCTTTTAGCAAAACTGAGAGTTAGGTGAGAAGTATGAGTTTGGCTGCTTTTCATTTTCCCTAACCATTTCTCTCTTTTCTTCCTATATTCCTGCCTCTCTTCATTATTCCCACAAGCTCTTAATCTATGTTCAGTTTTTAACTTATAAAATTCAGACTTACGGGGCTGGAGAGATGGCCTAGCAGTTAAGAGCACCGACCACTCTTACAGAGGACCCGGGTTCGATCCCCAGCACCCACATGGCGGCCAAGAACCATCTGATACTCCAATTCCAAGAGAACTCCAGTTCCAGGGGAGTCCGACACCCTCTTCTGACCTCTGCGGCATTGCACAACACAGGTGCACAAACTTGCATGCAGACAGTACATTCAAACACATACAGAAATAAATAAAATTTTTTAAAAAATTTAAAAACATTCAGACTTGCAAAATTTAAAGTGTTGCCCCTTTTAGAACTTTTTCCCCCAAAATAATTTGACAGCTACTGGGAGAAATATGTGCTAGGAATCATTTGTGCACACAGGAGGCCCCTAGATCTGGAAAGTTCATCTGACAATAGGCTTTGAACATCTGTAAAACTCTCATAGGTTTTAGACACCCAGAACACACCCTGTCATGGGCCCTCTAGTTTGCTCTCCCCCTGCAATGTCTGATCTCCTATAGTTGCTTTTTAAAATTCAAGTGCAGTGGGTGAAAAGAAACAGGAAAGGTAGTATAATCACCAACCGTAAAGAGTGGGTTGGAGCTATTTGCAAATTAGCATTCCCTAAGTAATTACTATGAATCAGGAAATGCTCATGGCATTTTCCTGATCTTCACCTCATTTAACCCTCCCAGGACTTCTAAGAGATAAGGACTTTCCTCGACATTTTGTACAGGGAAACATTCGGGATTAGAGCAGCTCAGCCATTTATGTAACTATTGAATGGTATAGTTGGTATCTGAAGATCACTGTGTTCTAGACCACTAGACATGAGCTAGACCAGTGAGGCAGTTCTTCCCTGTATCTCATAAAATGTCTACTAACAATCCTATTCTTATTTCTTTATTTTTGAAACAGGGTCTCTCAAGTACCCCGGGCTGGCCTTGAACTTCCTATGCAGCTGATAATGACTTTGAGCCTCTTACTTCTACCTCATATATTGCCTGGATTATAAGTGTTCACCACTGTACATGACTTCATCCATATTTCTTGTGAAGCACTGTGCAAAAGAATGAGTTTACTACTTGAATAACTACAGCCATCCTAGGATGATCATTTATCCAATTGTACTCAAAATGCGGCACTTAAGTGTTAAAAGTTACTGTTGAAAAGAGAGCTCTGTTGGGGCTGGAGAGATGGCTTAGCGGTTACGAGTGCCAACTGCTCTTACAGAGGACCAGGGTTCGATCCCCAGCACCCACATGGCGGCAGAGAACCGTCTGAAACTCCAATTCCAGGAGAACTCCAGTTCCAGGGGAATGCGACACCCTCTTCTGACCTCCGCAGCATGGCATGACACGAGTGCACAAACCTACATGCAGACAGTACATTCATACACATACAGAAATAAATAAAATTAATTTAAAAAAATTTAAAAAGAGAGCTCTGCACCAAAAAAAAGGGGGAGGGAGCTGGGCATGGTGGTGCATGCCTTTAATCCTAGCACTTGGGAGGCAGAGGCAGAGGCAGGTGGATCTTTGTGAGTTCAAGGCCAGCCTGGTCTACAGAGTGAGTTCCAGGACAGCTGGGGCTGCAGGGAGACGCTGTCTCAAAAAGACCAAACAAAACAAAACAGAACAACAACAACAAAAACAACAACAACAACAAAACAAACCACACGAAAAAAAAAAAAACAACAAAATGGATCCCAAAGGGACCGGAGATATAAATTAAAAAGAAATGGATCCCAAAGTGACAGGAGATATAAAAAAAAAAAAATGGATCCCAAAGTGACAGGAGATATTCATAAAGCATTGGCTCTCGCTGGAGCTCCCCATGCTCCAATCAGAGTTGATCCGCTCATTCTGTCACATCTTGGGCAGCCAATGGAAATGTGGTGAGCTCTAAAAAAGCTGGGTCTAGAGGCCACTTGAAGCACTTCGTGACAGGAGAGGACGGGAAGAGAAGAAAGAAGAGATGCCTCGCACCAAGCAGACAGCTCGAAAGTCTATGGGGGTGAAGGCTCCTAGGAAGGAGCTGGCTGCCAAGGTGGCCCAGAAGATTCCTGCAGCCATGGGTGGAGTGAAGAACCCTCACCACTACCGCCCAGGCACTGTCACTCTGAGAGAGATCAGGCGCTACCAGTAGAGCACCGAGCTGCTCATCCTGAAGTTGCCATTCCAGAGCCTGGTGCTTCAGATTGCACAGGACTTGCAAATTGACCTGTGTTTCCAGAGCAGCGCTGTCACAGCGCTGGTGCACAGCATCTGAGGGGAACATGCTTAGGAAAATTCCAATGACCTTCTCATCTAACCCAAAGGCTCTTGTCAGAGCCACCAGCTCTTTCCCAAAAGTGGCTGTAAGAACTTCCACACTCTCTGGGCTCTTAGACCTGCATCAGAGCTCACTGAGTGAGTACGTGTTCTTGTGGCACACCAGGTGCAGAAATCAGAGCTCAAGATCAATTTCCATCACAAGGCTTCAGGGGGACCAGTGTAAGCATCAGCCAGCGACTGTCACTACTCAGCTGATAGTGAGGACAAAGCCCTACCCTGCCCCAGGTAAATGTCATGTGGGGCCAATGGAATTGTGGCAGGGATGACTCAGTTCCGCTACACTCACTGATTCCACTTACCTAGACCACCTCACGTTAGCCAGGCATGGTGGCCCAGGCCTTTAATCCTAGCACTTGAGAGGCAGGCAGATCTTTATGAGGTCAAGGCCAGCCTGGTCTACAAAGTGAGTTCCAGGACAGCTGGGCTACAGGGAGACCCTGTCTCGAAAAGATCAAAAAAAAAAAAAGAAAGAAAGAAAGAAAAGAGAGCCCTGCAGCCCAATACTTAGAGTAACATTCCTTTCCAACTCTGCTTCCTGGATATCATGTTGACGACCCAAGCTCTTCCAAGGTCACAATATTTATTTCTTCTAAATCACTAAATTCTGTAAATTAGAGATTTTTATCTCTTTTCTGAAAAAATCCAATTATTAAGCATTTATCAGCATACCTCTACTCAGAATCAAGTAAGAAATACATCCAAGTAGATAAGCAGAATTTGTATCTAATATAGTAATTTATACGTTCTTATAACAAGGGTGAACTTGGGAAGAGCTTAACATATACCACAATCTGTTCTTCATCCTTTTGATATATCGAATTCATCAAAAAATACTTTATGGGGCTGGAGAGATAGCCTAGTGGTTAAGAGCACTGACTGCTCTTGCAGAGGACCGGGGTTCGATACCCAGCACCCACATGGCGGCTGAGAACTGTCTTTAACTCCAGCTCCAGGGGAATCTGATGCCCTCTTCTGACCTCCACGGCATTGCACGACATGGGTGCACAAACCTACATGCAGAAAGAACATTCATACACATAAAAATAAATACATCTTTTTTTAAAAAATTATTATTTTTATTTTATGTATATGGATGTTTTCCCTGCATGTAAGTGCACCACATGCATGCAATGCCTGCAGAGGCCAGAAGATGGTGTTGGATCCCCTGGAACTAGAGTTACAGAGATTTATTAGCTTCCATGTGGGCATTGGGAATCAAACCCAGGACCTCTGGAAGAATAGCAAGTGTTCTTAACTGATGAGTCATCTCTCCAGCCCCAATGTATTAAATACTTTAATGTTTACAGCTCTGTGAAGTGAGGATGATTGCTATTTTTTACTTTACCCATGACAAAATTGAGTCTCAGAGGGTTAAAGCAAGTTGTTCAAAGTCACGTACCTAATAAAATAGCAAAATCAGAACTCAGGTGCAGATATTCCTGGGTTCAAATATGCATTCAAGGTAGCCTGTAAAGACAGAAAATTTCAGAATGAACAGTTATATTGGCTGCACTAGGACCTTGAGACAGAAAAGCAATGAGAGAAATTAGTGAGATGGTGGTGGAACACACACATACTGACAGATGCCTTGCTTTAATACTGTGCATTAAGACATGCTAAGTGCTGTATTAAAGACATACTAAGTGCTGTGTTTTCTATAATTATTGTTGCTTTGGTTGTGTGCAGGCCTGAGAAGAAAGTAGCCCAGAGTTCAACTCCATAGTAACAGGGAAGTGGGATATGTGGGCCCTTCCTTGCATGCATAGGAGCATGATGACAATTGCTAGTTTAAGAGCAAGGCCAGAAGAAGATTGTGTTTGTTATGTTTAAAATTTTTGTATGCACTATTGTAATCTGCTGGAGTAGCTTTTGTGGCTTGGAGGTGTGTCTATCAGACTCAGTAATATTAAAAGTCATTATAGAGAAGACCTACAGACTTATTCTCTTTTACCATAAGAGCTCTAAAAGTTTTCTGCCAAAGCTCTGGATCTGCTGAGTATATCAGGATATTGCCAATAACTAGACTGGGATAAGAGAAGCTCAATTTTCTTTTCTTTCTTTATTATTACTAAACTTTTTCATACATCATTTCTCAATCGAATTTGGAGTCACTTCCCTTTCCATGCCCCCCCACCTGAGTTCCTGCATTCTGCCATACATGTCTTGCATCTTTTTCTGAGTCTTTCCAGAGTATTTTTCCAGTTCTTTTGTTGTTGTTGTTCTCTCTAACTTGTATTGCTTCAATATACATATATATATACATATATGTATATATATATATATGTATATATTTACATATATGTATATATATGTATATGTATATTGTATACATATGTATACATACATATACATATCACCTTAATTGGAGGGTTTTTTTTTTGCTAAAAGATGTCATGTTTTCCTTAAGGAAGTGTTTGAAGGTTCCTCCTTGGCAAGCCCAAACAACCATCAATCTTGCCCTTGTGCTCCACACTGGGGACTTTCCCTCCCATGGTCCCTCAAATGAAATCCATTAAGCACATGTCCTGTATTAATCTTCCTATACTGGCCTCCATGATACAGCCCGGGTAGTCCAACAATGGCAGTCTATACTCTGAAGAGGCTGAAGTCCCCTTAGCTGCTTAGTCCACAAGCTGGGTATCTCAGCAGTCCCCATCTGGCATTGAAGGTTTAGAGGATTATTGGAGAGACATGAGTCTTCAGTCCATATTGGAGGGTTAAAAAGCTGTGTCCCATGTCTTTGAAGAGTGGCAAAAGCAGTGGCAGCCATAGAGTAGATGCACTTGCCAGTAAGAATTGAAGACAGTCCAAACAACAGTGCTCTCTCTTTTTTCTTTTTGTCTTTTTACTAAGATCTCAAGTTTTATATCTGAAGTACAATTTCTCTGGCCTTACTAATTATCTATTTCTGGTTTTACTTTCCTTTTGAATGCTTAAGGCCACACAGTTAGCCCAGATTAACCAAGGTTTTTGTTTTCTCAAGGTCAGTTGAGGATCTGGTCCTCAGATGTCTCCCGGGAATTTTTTTGGGGGGAGGGTGGGACCCCCTGGCTCCTTTTGGCTTTTCATTTACCAGTTCCATCCACTCGAGGACAAAATCAGGTCTTGCTAGACCAGGTTTCCCTTTTTGAAGCATGAGCAGACTTTCCTCTTTATAGACTGGACACTGGCTGAAGTCCCATTAGTGGATCTCCAAGACCTCCCTGAACAGAAAGAACCTCAATTTTCAAAGGCCAGAATTTTGTTGTTGTTGTTGTTGTTTTTGTTGCCAGTTCATTTTCTCAGAGAAATTTCTCCTTGGTTCTAGGCCTCTCCTGGCTAGAAAATGACCTCACTACACGTACACTCTTGTCACTTGGAAAACCTATATTCTCTCCCATACATCTGAGTTTTCCTGCCAGGGCTGTTTGTAGCCTCTGGGGCCTAATCATCTGTCTGCTACTGAACACTTGTGAAAGAGTTGTTCAGTGTCCCAGAGGAAGAATAGCTGCTGAGTTCTAGTGAATATGGTTAGAAGATCACTCCAGTACTTAGGGCTTGCTTATCTCTCTGCCAATCATGAATGGACTAGGCTCTAGAGCTTTCTGATTGTGGAAACTTATTTGTGGGAGTGTTCCAGCAAGCTCCAAAGAGACTTTCTAGTGTTCTTCCTGATAAAGAAAGCCAAGATCTTCTACCTATGTTGAGATTCTTGCATCTGTAATATGTTAATGACTTCCACTATTGACCACTTACAGTATAAGCTGACCACTGAAAGGCTTAAAGCTTTGCCAGAGAGAGCAAGAAATGAGATTGCCTTCCCAAATGTGTCCTGACTAGTCTAAATATATGGTAAAGCTTTAAGTTTGGTGTGATGTGTGATCCATTTTCTATACAACTCCATGGTTATTGGAGTACACTCCAGAAGTAAAAAACCAAACTCAAATCTTGGATCAAGAACTCTCCAGGTCTGTACCATTGGGGAGAGTACTTCTTTTTCTATGCTTTCATCTTCACATCGGCAAAATGAAGATAACAACAATTATGCATAATTGTATAGTAATCATTCAATAAACATTAAGTATTATTATTTTTAATTTGCACATGTATTAACAAAGTTTTGTCTGTGAATGACCACATAATAAATATTTTATTCCTCATAAGTCAACATTAAATGCAAAGATATTGCGCATCTACTTACATAAGTGAAAGAAGGCAAATTTGTTTAACCTTTTGTTGATAGCATTCCAAACCCAGTAATGGCTAAGGTTAATTTATGATAATGTATATCTAGTAATGAGAAAAATGTAATTTTGGAATAACATTTCACTTAAATGAGTTTAAAGTTAGCATTCCCTTTAATTATATTAATTGCAAAGATTCATCCATAAAGTTCCATCTTAATTCTTGAGACAAAGATAAAGCTTTTATTTGAGCCTATTGTCAATAATCAACTTGCCCCTGATTTTAGACAACCCCGTCAACAGATGATTTGTTATCCACCTGGAACGTGTCCTAATTCAGTCTTATCGTCTGTCCTCACAACAGAAAGCAACTCTGTGCAGTTCTGAGCTATCCAAAACAGCACTACTTCTGAGAAGTCCTTGAAAACCACAGTGCTGGCTTTCTTGAATCACAGCTTGGCCACCAAAGACATATTCATGATAATTGGTAAAGTATGGGCAATTCTGGATTGAGAGCTCCAGATCAATCAGACAGCTATAGGAATTTGGTAAAGTATGACTACTGCTTTCCACTTATTTCTTTTTTTTTTTTTAAATTAATTTTTATTGATGCTTTGTGCATTTCATACATTTTTTCCAATTCAGTTCAGGCTTATTTCCCTTTCCCTCCCCCCCCACCCCATCCCAGATCATGCATTCCGCCATAACTGTCCTGCATCT
>VZQC01007756.1:352185-418911 GCA_009823505.1 Rhizomys pruinosus | reverse complement strand
TTTGGTCTTTTCGAGACAGGGTTTCCCTGTAGCCCCAGCTGTCCTGGAACTCACTCTGTAGACCAGGCTGGCCTTGAACTCACAAAGATCCACCTGCCTCTGCCTCCCAAGTGCTAGGATTAAAGGCGTGCACCACCACGCCCGGCAAGCTCACTCAATTTGTATAGAGTGGATGTCAAATTATAACCAAACTCACTTAGGATTTTAAGAAATTTTCCCACAGTTTAGTCTATTGCCTGGTGTTACTGTTGGCTTCTGTTATCAACTTGACAAACCTGGAAAGAGGGAACCTTAATTAGGGAATTTCCTCCATTGGATTGTCCTGTGGGCATGTCTGTGAAGTATTTTCCTGATTGTTGACTGGGGTGGGAGAACTCAACCCACTGTGGTTGGTGCCACCTCTGGAAGCAAGCCAGAGGGCCAAGAGAGTAAGCAGCATTCCTCCACAACTGGTCTTTGTTTCAATTCCTGTCCAGAGTCCTGCCTTGACTTCCCTTGATGATATCCTGTGATATGGAACTGTAAGATGAAATAAACCCTTTCCTCACCAAGTTGCCTTTGGTCACAGTATTTTATCACAGCAACAGAAAGTAACTAGTACATTTAGACAACAGAATCTCCTACTCTCCACCCATCCCATTTGGACTGATATTTAGATATGATTATTTGCCTGTATTGACTTCAATTTCTCCACAGAATGCCACTTCTTGAATTAACTACTTTTATTTAAAAATTGCATTTTATTTATTAATTTATTCATTGTATGGTCATGCATATATATATGTGTGTGTGTGTGTGTGTGTGTGTGTGTGTGTGTCTGTGTGTGTGTCTGTGTGTGTGTCTGTGTGTGTGTATGCCAGGGGTATATGTGTGGAGGTTAGAGGACAACTTACAAGAGTCTATTTTCTCCTACAATGTGGGACCTAGCAATTGAACTCAGGACATCAGGCTTGTTGACAGCCATCCTCCCACCCTGGTTGCCTACATTTGTTCCAGCCTCTAAACATTGTCCTATCTTGTGGCCAATGAAAGTTCTGGTGGTATTGCACTCCAGTCTACAACCAATGTTTTATTTTTTGGATTTTTAAGTTTTGAGAATTTCATACATTGAGTACTATCTTTGTATTATCTCCATCTTCCCTATTGCCTCTCAAATTCTTTTCCTTTTCTTTTATTTAATTTTATTTATTTATTTTTACTTTTATGTGCATGTGTGTAAGTACACTGCTGCTGTGTAATGCCTGCAGATGACAGAAGAGGGCCTCAGATTTTCAAGAACTGGAGTTACAGATCATTGTCAGCCACCACATGAATTATAAAATCTATAATTCACTGAGTCCATTTGGTGGTATTCATGTATACCTGTGTTTAGGACTATGCATTTGGCAATAGGTAACTTCTCACGGAGCTGGCCCCTATAGAAAACTGGACTTCCGCGTCCATTGATTTTCTGTAGCTCTTCATCTTGAGATGAAACTATGTGACATTCCCACCCTGTCCACCTTGGCATGTCAACTGGTTTTGTCGTTATATAGATATCAGTAGACTACCATGCTATTGGTACAGCTTTTCTATCATGTCTAGAATACATTAACAGGCAGCAATTGTCTTATCTCTCTGGCTCTTACATTATTTCCACCTCCCATTTTGTGATGTTCCCAGAGCCTTGGGTGTAGAAGTGGCACTGTAGTTGTATCACATCTCAGAGTCACTTGTTTTATATATTTGACCAATTTGGGGAACTTTGTAACAGTCTCTATCTTTTGCAAAAAGAAGCTTCTTCAATGACTGGTGAGATGTACACTTGTCTGTAAATATAAGAATACATATTTAGAATACCGTAAGAAATTGCATTGATCTAGGAAAATGACAGACATATGTTTTTCTCTAGGACCCATGATTTCTCTAGCCATGTGTACTTGGCTATGTTTATAGTACCATGCATGATTTCCCTCCCATTGAAAATGAAAAGTAATTAAGGGAGGAAAAGGGAAGAAGGAGCTCAAGAAAGGGTTAGAGAAGACAGGTGTGGTGGAACACTCCTTTAATCCCTGCTCTCTGGAGGCAGAGGCAGGCAGATCTCTGTGTCTTCACAGCCAGCCTGGTCTACACAGTGAGTTCCAGGACAGCTGGGACCCAAAGACAAAGAAAAAAAAAAGAAAAGGTGATAGTAAGAAACAGGAGTTATCAAGGGGTGAATGGGGAAAATGAGGTGTGCTTTAACTGGGGAGGGATGATGGAGGGTTATACCCAGGAAGAGAGAGGAAAGAAAGATAAATAATACTTAAGTGGTATGAAAACCCCAAGAGAAATAAAGTATTTAATGAGCCTACTGAAAAATACACATATAGGTGTGAGTACATATGCATAGCTGATGGCTATATAACAGACCATCGTGATGCCAGGGAAGAGAAAGCTCCCTATGTGTTCTTCATCAGATTAGTCCAAGAGACTCCCAAAATAACCCAGTCTATTGCTGAAGCCCTTGATTGCCTTCTAGAACTTGAAGATAAGTCCCTATTGCTAAAGAAAGGACATACTTTGGAGACAGAACCTTGAGCAATTGAGCTGGAACTGACCTGGAAGACTCTCCCTGAAGGCTATTTCTCATAGAATGAGAAGATATTATGCAAGCTACTAAGTGAGAAAACCAAGCAATGATCCTACTTAATGGTAAACATAACAATGAACCAAAAGAATGACTGGCCTAATAAACTATCTGTATTGGTACAGGAGTAGTTCTTTTATCTTGGGGGTAATCATCAGCTATCTATGTGTACACATCCACTGATTTAAAGCACCAGTTGCCTAGAACAAAGGACCTAAAATTATCCTAGTAAAAAAAAAATGAACTGAAGAGACTGACATAGTCTTATGATGGTGAGTTCTACAATAGAACTACATTTTCTATCCCAGAGTAAAAAGAAAATTAATATTATTCTTGTCATCAAAACCCTGGAATAGATAGCAACCTAATGTTGCTCCTTTAAGTATTTCTGACAATCTTTTGAGCCTTCCATTTATTATGACCTCATGTTAGAGACTTGATATCCTATGTTCAAACAAATGACCTGACTTGTTTAAAGTTGAAAAGCTAGGTATTGGATCCAGATATCTCTGACTTTAATCCCACAATTTACAAGTAGCAGGCATAATTCTTAGTGGACTGAAGGTATGTGCCTATTCCTAGAAGCTCCTAGGTAAGATCAGGGCCCATTCAGTGACAGTCAAGAAAGAAAGAGAAGGAACTGGGTTTGTAACTGGGTGGTAGAGGACTTGCCTAGCACATCAAAGGCCCTAGGTACTATATCAACTGCTGGGGAAAGAGAGAGAGAATGTTGGAACTGCCTACTCTGTGACACTGGATGAGTGTACTTCCCTGATGAAGAGTCCCACAGGCAAAGAATTCTCTTGTTCTATGAACCAAACATATTGTTCACTACGGTGTACTCAAATAAAGATCTTCAGCACAATTTTTAAAATAATTTTTATTGGCCAGGCATGGTGGTGCATGCCTTTAATCCTAGCACTTGGGAGGCAGAGGCAGGTGGATCTTTGTGAGTTCAAGGCCAGCCTGGTCTACAGAGTGAGTTCCAGGACAGCTGGGGCTACAGGGAGACCCTGTCTTGAAAAGACAAAATATAATAATAATAATAATTTTTATTGATTATTTGTACAACTCATATGATGGTTGTCATTCTGCCACACTTGGAGGTTGATGTACAAACCTCCTCCACTGGATTAAAGGGAAAATGGAAAAGGAACAAAAGGCAGCAGCCAGCGGCTATCCTTAAACCTTAGGGCCAAAGGCTGATAACCTTTCCCAAGTCTACCTGTCTTTATCTAACAGGTACACCAGGCGGTGGACCCCCCCCCCCGAGGCTGCCGCTTGCTTAGTGCTCTGCAGCCTAAATTCCACCTGCACACACTCACCATACACCAGTGATCGTGCTGATTGCATTCACTGGACTTCCCAGGCTGGCGTCTGATTGATTTTCCCCAGTCAAATTCCACTAGCAAATACCACTTAAGCCTGTTAGGCTAAATACACGTGCATGATAATAACGGCCGGAGGTTCCTGTCTGATGGTGAAAAGAACCCATTTATTCGTCCACAGCATCCTGTTTTTATACCCAGAGTGACATCCTATCTCAGGGCCTGCTTTCAGACTCCCTGCCTCATGTTCTGTAAATATCATGAGTACTTGTGAGAGTATTTAATGCCAGGGTGGTCTCACAGGTTTGCTAATGCAGACAAACCCCACCTAGGGCCAGGTTTCAGCATAAACAGACAAGCATGTAATTTAACACAATGTTGCCACATGTGGCCTCTTTTCTACCTACACTCATACAATGGTTACCAATCAAACCCAGCCCCAACCCCATGTTCCAACCCAGCACCAGAACTCATGCATTACAACATCCAAGCTAAATCCTATCCAGTCAAGGTCCCAAACCCAGACATCCTTCTGTTCAAATAGATCCACTGGAGTCTAGTCAATAGATCTAGGAATCTTTTCCTCACCCAACAGTATGTAGTCTCTTGTAGTTCTCAGTCCAGCGTCAGTCCCCCACCCATTTTTCTTGTTCCATTGAAACCTTGTCCCAAAGTTCACATGTGAAAGCTTCCAGTCAACTGTAAGCCGTTGATCCTCTACATTCATGCACAAGCTCTGGCTCTCAGAATCTTTCTGCACCCTCTTCTCCAATGATCCCTGAGCTGTGGGAGGGTGAGGTTTAATATAAGGGTCCTATCCAGTGATACACACTCTGGAGGCTCCCATTCTTTGAAGCCTGACTGGTTGTGGCCTCCCATTTGCATTACACTCTATTATGTAAGGAAGCTTTACTGGTAAGAATTGAGAGGTGTACCGGTTTTCTCTCTGCCCCACATTCTGTGTGTAGAGGTTCAACAGTAGATGTGTCTCCTAGGAATGGGGATTTTTCAGATGCAGACAATACACTCATACACATAAAAAATAAAACTAACAAATCAAATATTTTTAAAGAAGGTTGTCATAAAAGAGCAAGCTCAGCACCTCACAATCCCTCTGCCTTCTTACCTCACTTTGCCATATCCTTTTAGATGGAATTAATGTGACCCCATCTGCCATGAGAGCCTCATCAGAGCTGAGCCTATATTGATATCATGCCCTATAAGTTAAGCAAATCTTTTTTTCTGCATAAATCACTATTCTTCAAATATTGTTTATAATAACAGAAAAAAAAAAACAATAAAATTACCAAGGATGGTTGAGTAGGGAGCCATGAGCATCAGGATCCTGTTGCATGTTCTTATATGCTTATCTGGGAAGTAATCTTGAGAGCAGTAACTTTATCTATCAGAGCCGATGATGTGGGGATTTATCAAGCTAGTGTTTGTGCCATCATAATGACCATAACTTCATCCTAGTAGGTGACAGGGGCATTCAGTCTTATACCCATGTTCGATGAATAAGATGCCCTCTGAACACCCATCTGAGGACTTTCCCATACTATGGACTTGGGAAGTAAAGTAACCCAACTACTTTGTCTATAAGACAGTTCTTAGTCAAAAGTCTTGGTCTAGGAAATAGCAAAATCGTGTCAAAGGGGCAAAAAAAAAAATCAACCAATAAAAAAGGAGGGCTGGAGAGATGGCCTAGCGGTTAAGAGCGCCGACCGCTCTTGCAGAGGACCTGGGTTCGATCCCCAGCACCCACATGGCGGCCGAAAACCGTCTGAAACTCCAATTCCAGGAGAACTCCAGTTCCAGGGGAATCCGAGACCCTCTTCTGACCTCCGCGGCATTGCACGACACGGATGCACAGACCTGCATGCAGACAGTACATTCATACACATACAGAAATAAATAAAAAAAAAATTTAAAAAAAGGGTAGTAGTGTAAGATAGTCCTAGAGAAGCAATAGGAGTAAAACAAAGGCGCCTAATTAGGGAGACCAAGAAAGGCAAGAGAATCATTAGCAAGCAAGTCCAAATGGGCAAGGCAAATTAGTGGTATTATTAAAAAAAAACACAAGTCAGTGAACAAGGTTAAGAGTATATTGTTCTTGACATTACTTCTTGAAACATTTTAAATTGATTATTTTTATTTTATGTGTATGAATTTGTTGCCTGGATATAAGTATATAAGTGCACAATGTGAGTGTAAGGAAGGCTGAATGAGGAAGTCAGACCCTCTGGAACTGGAGTTATGGATCATTGTTAGCCACCCTGTGAGTCCTGGGAAATGAACCAAAATCCTGTGCAAGAACAACCAGTGCTTTTAACTGCTAAGCCATCTCTCCAGCCCCCCATATATTACTTCTATAACAGGAAAAATCCTTTTAATGGAGCCATCATTAATAGAATATTTAAAAATAAAATTAGTAAATGGAAGTTTTGTAAACTGCACTAACTACTAGAACAGTGCCTTGACTTCAAAAGCTTATACATTTTTATGTTTGCACAAGGATGTACGTTTATATTAGCCTTTTTCTGTTTGCAATAACTAAATTTCAAGCAGACTAGATGGCTTGGTGGCTAAAAGTTTTTCAATCCTGATGACATTAGTTTGATCCTTGGATCCCATTGTAAAGTCAGGAGAACCAACAAAGTTATTTTCTAATTTCTACGTGTGTGTCATCCATCCATGTATTTATACACACATATACATATTTTTATTTAAAATTAAAATTTTACAATGTTATTTTTAAAAAGCATTGATTTGGGCTCACAACTCTTTTTTCTTAATATTTTATTGGGATGATTTCTTTTTCAAAACAATATGTGTATCAGTCAGTTAAAATGATATACAGGTAATTTCAGCAGGAAATTCAAAATATGAAAAGGGAAAAATATGAGAAGTGGATGTTGATATCTTGCATTTGCTTTGAGTTCTCTTAGGTACAAACATTTCCATTTTTTATTGATGTTTTGTGTATTTCATACATTTCTCAAACATTGACTCATTCCTCTGCTCTTTAACCACTGAGCCTTCTCTCCAGCCCCAAGAATTTTATTTTCTTGACTAAAATACAAACATAAAATTCATTTTGTTTCACAGATGCCTTAGATACATAGTAATGAGAGTGATTTGGTACTGGTTTAGTGTACCGTGTTCTGACTGCAACTTATCAAAGGAAGTCCACTGTGATACTGTCTTCTTGTAGATTCAGATTGGTACTAACAACATTTCTTTTTTCAGATTTTTGGAAGCTTTGAGGTTTTAAAATAGGAATGTTCAACCTATAAATTTTTTTAATTTAATTTTTATTGAAGCTTTGTGCATTTCATACATCATTTTCCAATTCAGGTCAGGCATATTCCCTTTTCCCTTCCCCCCTTCCCCCACCCATCCCAGATCATGCATTCTGCCATAACTGTCTTGCATCTTTCTCTCAGTTTTTTTTTTCATTTTTTAGCTATAAGTGATAATCCATGAGTACAAGCATCCTTCGTGCAAAACCAATCTGCAGGCTGTTGTGCCCAAACCCCCACAGCCCCACCATCCAGTGGGGGGTGAGAGGTTGTTTGTTCAATCAAGTTGATCAAATGAGCGTCCAGACTACATTGCTGTAGTTTCACCATTCACCCCAATCGCAGCCTTTACATTTTACCATGCCCCCTCTTCCGCAGATTGTTCCCTAGGCTTAGAAAAGGGGCACAGGTGGATGAGAAGTAAAACAGTCCACTCTCTCTGGAGCTGTTGACTTGGACTCTGGTCAATTCTGGCTGTTTCCTTTCATGGGCTGACAGTTTGTCCAGGAGTAACCTTTCGACCCTACTAATGAAGCACAAGCAATTAGATATATACATATTTAAGCAGCACTAATAGTTATGGTAGGTTACTTTGGCATAGACACATATGTTTGGATGATATGTTAATCCATGAATTATAGAGGTAATCTCTTATAAAATGCCTTCTTTAATTGACTAA
Organism: Rhizomys pruinosus; assembly: GCA_009823505.1. NCBI lineage: Eukaryota > Metazoa > Chordata > Mammalia > Rodentia > Spalacidae > Rhizomys > Rhizomys pruinosus. The sequence continues at coordinate 410,994 of VZQC01007756.1, read as the reverse complement.
TAGACATAAGAACTGTGAAAAGGATTATACTCTGTTCAGAACCAAATATAATACTAAAGTCCTTGGGCTATGCACTTAGGCAAAGTATATTAATGCAGGAGCTCTGACATCAGCAATGGATTGTTCTACCAGGGGGATGTTGGCCAGGGGATTCAAGGCCCCACAAAAGGTAAGGGCTCCTTGCCTCTAAGTTGGGATACCTGCAGGAGGAGAGGCAATAAGACCCTGCTGCCGAAGATCTGACGTTAACATGGGAGGGATGTATTGAGACCGCACATGCAAGTGTACAGATGGCCTCTGGAATACCAGAGAGTGTTACCAAAGGCCACTAAACCAATAAAGCAAATACGGGTCTCCCTGAGTCAAGCAAGTCTCCACCATCAGCACCAGCTACATCTCACCTGCCTGGAAATACTGTGCAGCAGAGGCAGCCATGTGCCTGTATATCCCAAATCTAATTGGCTATTGGCTCTCTCCTTGGAGGAATAACCCATGGTTAATGCCACAAGCTTACATCCTCTACAGGTTAGGAGATGTTATAAGCCACAGTAAGACCCTGTCATATTTAACAGGGGGGAAAAATGTAATTCATGGATTAACATATCAACCTATAAATTTTTAAATATTTTTTTCCTTCCATAGTGTGATTTATTTATTTATTTTCCATTTTTTTATTATTACCATTATTAAACTTTTTCCATAGGTCACACATCATTTCTCGATCTAGTTGCTTCCCCTTCCATGCCCCCCATACCACCCAAGTCCCTGAACTCCACCATACATGTCCTGCATCTCTCTCTAAGTCTCTCCAGAGTTTTTTTTTTCAGTTCTTTTGTTGTTCTCTCCAACTTGTATTGCTACATTATATATATAGTTATATATACATAAATATATACACACATATCACTTGAATTGGAGGATTTTTTGTTCTTCCTTAAAAGATGTCATGTTTTCCTTAAGGAAGTGCTCGAAGGTTCTTCCTTGGCAACACCAACCATCAATCCTGCACTTTTGCGCCACATCGGGGTATTTCCCTCCCATGGTCCCCCAAAATGAAGTCCCATAAGCACATGTTCTGTCTCAATCCCCTTGCACTGGCCTCCATGATACAGCCCAGGTAGTCCAACAATGGCAGTCTACACTCTGAGGAGGCTGACATCCCCTTAGCTGTTTAGTTCACAAACTGGGTATTTCAGTAGTCCCCATCTGGCATTAAAAGTTTGGAGGATTCATGAAGCGATATGAGTCTTCAGTCCATATTAGGAGGTTAAAAAGCTGTGTCTCATGTCTTTGAGGAGTTAGGCTCACAATTCTTAACTAAGTATAAAAGACCATTTCAGGGAAATACCCTTCTTGCTACAGAGTCCTAAGTTGGCACTGGGCATGCCATGGCAAGAGGCAAAGACCGTGAAAGTGGTATGTTCTTTACATTCTCTTTTCCTCTTCTTACAAAGCTACCAGGATTCAATCAAAGATGCAACTTCCTAATGACCTTATGTAATCCTAATTTCCTCCAAAGGCCTTTGTTCAAACATGATAGTCATATTAAGTTTCTACTCTTTTACTATTTCATGATAAGGATCAAATCTCAAAGAATTTGGGAAGAACAATCAACATTATTAAAGCATTAGATAATTTAGCAAAATATTAAAATGTGCAAAAGGTGTATAAATATTTGACTGACTTAACTAATTATGATACATTTCTGTAAGTAATAGTAGCTACTAAGAAAGGCAAACATAAACCAATTAAAAATCAACCCATAACTAACACAATTATTAGCGTGATAAAAGACATTAAATCTTTTTGTTTGATTTTACTCCACAGCTTCAAAATTGAATGAAAACAACGGAACTTTTTTTTGGTCTTTTTTGATAGTGTTTCCCTTTAGTCTCAGCTGGTCTGGAGCTTGCTATGTAGATCAGACGGCTCCTGAACGCATAAAGATCCACCTGCCTCTGGCCTTAAAGGCATTTGCCAACATGTCTGGCGACAATGGAACATTTTAAAAAATGACTTAGGTAGAGCCTTACAGATAAAAATGGTAATATTTGAGATAAACTATATAAACTCTGATTTACATGTAATTATATATTGCAAAAAGACCAACACAACCGAAATATGCAGCAATAAAATTGACATCACAAAGGAAATCAGCATCATGAAAAGCACATTAGAATTCTGTGATACAACTACAGAAAGGCAAATATGAGGTAGGGAAATCCTTTAATAAGACAAAGCAGTAACAAAATAGATAGGGGAATAATCATTGTGAAACTTCCAAATTTGACGGGAATTATATATCCACAAATTCAGAATCTTATAAAATCCAAACACAAAAAGCCCAGCAGGAAAACAATGCCATACTATCACCTAATAAGATTAATAAAAACTAGTGATAAAGGACAAAAATGTAAAAGCAACCCAAATGGGGGAAATAAGCTATAAACTGAGAAACAATGATAAGGTTGACAATAGATATCTTAGTAGAAACGTTGCGAGATGAGACTAGAAAAGAGTCATTAATCTACTAAAAGAGTTGGCAACCTTGTGCTCTTATCAGGAAGAAATCTTTAAAAAAATAAAAAAATTTTCAGAGATATAACAGCTTGGGGGAACTTAACATAAGCTAACTTGGCTCTACACAAAGTACTAAAATTTGTTTTTTCAAAATATTTTAATTAATATTTTTATTTTTATTTATTTTTGGGGTCTTTTTAAGACAGGGTCTCCTTGTAGTTCCAGCTGTCCTAGACCTCACTATGTAGACCAGGCTGGCCTTGAACTCAGAATGATCCACCTGCCTCTGCCTCCCAAGTTCTGGGATTAAAGCTGTGCACCACCACACCCAGCTAACATTTTTATTTTTTAATGTGTATGAGTGCATTGCCTGAATGTATGTAAGTACACTTATGCCATGCAATGCCCGCAAGGATCAGAAGATGGCGTCAGATTCCCTAGAAGTGGAATTAAGGCCGGTTGTTACCTGTCACTTGGGTGCTGGGAATGGAACCTGTGTCCTCTGCAAGAGCAGCCAGTGCTCTTAACTGCTGAACTACCTCTCCAGTCCCATGTTTGTCTTTTAAGTAGAATAAAAAAGATGCCAGGTGTAAATATGGAGGGAATGAGGAAAATCAAATGTGATAGGGTCCAGGTAAATGCATCCCTCATATGACTTAAATCTCATTAAAAGATGCCTGCTTCAGCCGGGCGTGGTAGTGCACACCTTTAATCCTAGCACTCAGGAGGCAGAGGCAGGCGAATCTTTGGGAGTTCAAAGCCAGCCTGGTCTACAGAGTGAGTTTCAGGACAGCTGAAGCTACAGGGAGACCCTGTCTCAAAAAGACCCAAAAAAAAAAAATGCCTGCTTCTTTAAGTAAGCATAACAATGAAGTGTGGGACTTATAAATATGTAAAATTAAAATCCATGAAAGCTCTAAAATGAAGGATGGAGAAAGTTATGGGATTATACTGTTGTTAGGTTCATATATTGTGTGTGATATAAGATAAAATAACTTGGGCAGATACAGACCTGCGGGCAGGCAGGCCAGCTAGGAACAGAGACCCCTGGGAGGTGAGGTGCGCAGACTTTTAGCCTGGGTTGCATAGAGGCTGCTGCTGGGCCACAGCGGAGAGCTGGGGCTCAGATCCAGGCTGGTGGGCAGGTGGGCCAGCCAGGAGCAGAGACCCCCAGGAGGTGAGGTGTGCAGACTTTAGCCTGGGTTGCATAGAGGTTGCTGCTGAGAGCTGGGGAGCAGGGTACTGGAACAGGCAAAGCAAACAACTCCCCCACACACACAACTGGAACTCCAGAGGGAGGTTCCAATAAGTCCTACAACCAAACCAGAAGAACTGGCTGGCAGCAGAGGACAGAAAAGTGCTCAGAAGGTGTGATTTGGGCTGTTACCCACCCAGTTCTTGCAGAACAGAAAAGGAAGAGTGAACTATACTTTCCAATATATAACCAAAATTGAAAGCCCAAAACCTAAGCAAGTCAACACTCCATAAATAAGGAGACTCCAAGGAAGGCACCTGAAGGAATCAAGGAAAGCAATCCTCCAACATGGTGAAGAGGCACTAGAGATTTGCAAAAGAATACAGGCAAAAAGTAAATGACATGCCAAAAGCACAACGAAAAAACAATATGGGAAAAGCCTAGAATAACCCCACACCAAACTCTACAGAGCCTGTGGAGGACCCCTACAATGGGATCTCTGCAGAGATAGCCCAGGATACAGACTGTAAATTAGCAATCACAGATATATTCAAAGAAATCATAGAACTAAGAAGAGAGAATGAAAAACTCAGAAGAAACTAGAGGGAGATAATGAGAAACTCCTGAAGGAAGTTGAAACTCTGAAAAGATCCCATGTTGAAAAAGATAAGGAAACCTACCAGTGAAGCAAAGAGCTACAGGAGGGGATTGAGAAGCTCCAAAAGGAAGTGGGAATAATAAAGAAAACACAAGATGAAATGAAAAAGGAAATTGAACACTCATCCAATCAACAGGAAAGAATGGGAAAAAGCCTCAGAAGCAGAATGGAGGAAGCAGAAAACAGAATATCAGACCTAGAAGATAACACAGAACAACTAAAAAGCTCAAGTAAAGATTACAAAAAGTTTAAAAATACACAAGAATGGAACAACCAGGAAATGTGGGACAAGATGAAAAGATCAAACCTACAAATCATAGGGATAGAGGAAGGAGAAGAATCCCAAGAGAATGGCATTGATCAGATCATCAACAGAATAATAGATGAAAATTTCCCCAAACTAAAAAAAGACAAACCCATACAAATAGAAGATGCACATAGGACACCAAATAGACTGGACCAGAGAAGAAACTCCCCTAGCCATGCCATATCATAGTTAAAACATTAGATGCCCAAAACAAAGACAAAATTCTGAAAGCCACAAAAGAAAAACAACCATTTACATATAAGAGGAAACCTAACAGAATTACAGCTGACTTTTCAGCACAAACTATGAAAGCAAGAAGAATGTGGACCAAAGCATTCCCAGTGCTAAATGACTATCAATGCCAACCCAAGTTACTATACCCAGCAAAAATGTCAATCATAGTGGAAGGAGAGAGGAAAATCTTCCATGACATAAACAACTTGAAAGAATACATGTCCGGAAAACCAACCCTTCAGAGAATACTTGAAGCAATCCCGAGGACAAAGGAGGAGAGCAACTACCCCCAGACACCTTGAAAGAGAAATTAATAAAAGCAGAACTGCAGAAGTAGAAACCTAGACTAAAAATGCAAATGGATAATAAGGTGAAAGGAAGCAGCACATGTCTCTCAATTATAACCTTAAATATTAATGGACTAAACTCCCCAATCAAAAGGCATAGACTGGGGCTGGAGAGATGGCCTAGTGGTTAAGAGTGCCAACTGCTCTTGCAGAGGACCCGGGTGGACCCGGGTTCAATCCCCAGCACCCACATGGCGGCTGAGAACCATCTTTAACTACAGTTCCAGGGGAATCCGACACCCTCTTCTGACCTCTGCAGCATTGCACTACACGGGTGCACAAACCTACATGCAGACAGTACATTCATACATATTCAAAAATAAATAAATAAAATTTAAACAAAAAGACTCTGTCTCAAAAAAAGTTAAAAAAAAAAGGCATAGACTGGGAGGATGGATTAGGAAACAGAATCCGCCTATATGCTGTCTACCAGAAACCCATCTCACCCTTAAGGATAGGCACCAACTTAAATACTCATAAATTATCACCTATTGCTAAAAAAATGGGAAAAAAAACTGAGAGAAAGATGCAGGACAGTCATGGCAGAATGCATGATCTGGGATGGGGTGGGGTGGGATGGGGGAAGGGAAGGGGAAATAGGCCTGAACTGAATTGGATAATGATGTATGAAATACACAAAGCATCAATTAAAAAAAAAGCACTCAAACTATAGATGAAAAAAAAAATATTCTAAGCAAATGGTACCAAAAAGAAAGCAGGAGTTGCTATTTTAATATCAGACAAAACAGACTTCAAAGTAGAAGCAATTAGAAGAGACAAAAAGGGCAATTACATCCTTCTCAAAGGGAAAATTAACCATGAAGACTTCACAGTCATGAATATATATGCACCAAACTGTGGTACACTGATCTTTATAAATACAACTCTACAGGCCCTTAAGGCACAGATTAACCCAAGCACACTCATAGTAGGGGACTTCAATACCCCACTCAGTCCTTTGGACAGATCAACTGGGCAAAGAATAAAAAGAGAGACATCTGAACTGAACAATACATTACAGCAAATGGACATCACAGACATCTTCCGAATATTCCACCCAAATATCAGAAAATATACTTTCTACTCAGCACCCCACAGAACATTCTCCAAAACTGATCACATACTTGGACACAGAAAAAAATCCTTGACAAATAAAAAAATGAAATAATTTTATGCATTCTGTCAGACCATAGTGCAATAAAGCTCAATATCAACACCAGGACAAGCCCTGCTACCTACAGGAACACATGGAGACTAAACAACACACTCCTGAATAATGAATGGGTCAAGGAGGAAATAAAAATAGAGATAAAAGCATTTCTGGAACTAAACTACAATGACAGTACAACACAACAAAACATATGGGACACTTTAAAAGCAGTCTTAAGAGGGAAGTTTATATAGCCCTGGGTGCCCATATTAAAAAAATAGAAAGAGCACAAATAAATGAGCTAACACTGCAGCTAAAAACACTTGAAAGACGACAGGAAATGAACCCTAAACACAATAGACAGGAAGAAATAACAAAAATTAGAGCAGAAATCAATGAAAGAGAAACAAATAAAACAATACAAAAAAATCAACGTATCCAAAAGTTGGTTCTTTGAGAGAATGAACAAGATAGACAGACCTCTAGCCAGTTAACCAAAAGAAAGAAAGAGCAACTCCAAATCAATATAATTAGTGATGAAGGGGAAATATCACAACAGAAAATGGGGAAAAAATCCAGACAATCATATGGGAGTACTTCAAAAACTTAGGCTCTACCAAATTTGAAAACCTAAGAGAAATGGGTGAATATCTGAAATCCTGGGAATCACCAAAGCTAAACAAAGAAGAGACTGACAGCTTAAACAGACCCATAATATATGAAGAAATTGAAAATGTAATAAAAGACCTCCCAACTAAAAAAAGCCCAGGCACAGATGGTTTCACAGCAGAATGCTATAAAATATTTAAAGAGGATTTACAACCATTATTACTCAAACTGTTCAGAAAGATACAAGCAGAGTGAAATCTCCCTAATTCCTTCTATGAAGCCAGCATCACTCTAATGCCAAAGCCAGGCAAGTATGCAACCAAAAGAGAACTACAGACCCATCTCCTTAATGAACTCAGATGCAAAAATCCTCAACAAAATATTTGCAAACCGTATACAGACCCACATCAAAATGATCATCCACCATGATCGAGTTTGATTCATACCAGAGATGCAAGGGTGGTTCAACATACGAAAATCAGTAAATATCATAAAACACATAAATGGACTGAAGGACAAAAACGACATGATCATCTCAATTGATGCAGAAAAAGCCTTTGACAAAATATAACATCCCTTCATGATTAAAGTACTAGAGGGGATTGGACTGGAAGGATCATTCCTCAACAAAATCAAAGCCATATACAAGAAACCCACAGCCAGAATCATCCTAAATGGAGAAAAGTTAGAAGGATTCCCCATAAAGGTAGGAATCTGGCAAGGCTGCCCCTTGTCACCACTCCTCTTAAATATAGTGCTTGAAACACTGGCTAGGGCAATAAGGCAAGAAAAGGAAATCAAAGGAAAGTAATTGGAAAAGAGGAAGTAAAACTATCCCTTTTTGTAGACGATATGATAGGTTTACCTAAGGGATGCTAAAAACTCTACCAGAAAATTCCTAGAAACGATTAGAAGTTTCAGTAAAGTGGCAGGTTACAAAATTAACCTAGAAAAATCAGTAGCCTTTATTTACACCAACAACAAGCAACTGAAGAAGGAATACAAGGAGAACTTCCCAACCAAAAAAGCCTCAAAAACAATAAAATACCTAGGAATAAACCTAACCAAAGACACCAAAGATCTCTACAACAAAAATTATAAACTCCTGAAGAAGGAGATTGAAGAAGATATTACAAGATGGGAAGACCTCCCATGCTCATGGATTGGAAAAATTAATATAGTAAAAATGTCCATCCTACCCAAATTAATATATCAATTCAATGCAATTCCAATTAAAATCCCCAGGACATTCTGCACAGGCTTGGAAAAAAATCTTAAATTTGTATGGAACAACAAAAAACCCTGAATAACCAAAGCAGCCCTGAGTGAAAACAGCAATACAGAGGGAATTTCTATACCAGACATCAAACTATACTACAGGGCTATAGTCATAAAAACAGCCTGGTACTGGCAGAAAAACAGACCTGTAGATCAACATAACAAAACTGAAGATCCGAACCTGAGCACATACAATTTCAGCCACCTTATATTTGACAAGGGGGCCAAAAAGACTCAACGGAGGAAAGACAGCATCTTCAGCAAATGGTGCTGGCAAAACTGGATCACCACTTGTAGAAGAATGAAATTAAACCCCTACCTCTCACCCTGCACAAAAATCAAATCCAAATGGATCAAAGACCTCAATTTGAGACCCAAAACGCTGAAGTTGTTAGATGAAAATGTTGGCAGCATCTTACAAGACATAGGTGTAGGAAGAGACTCAATCAGACAGCAGCTGCACAGGAAATAAGGTCAACAATTGACAAGTGGGACTTTATTAAACTCAAAAGCTTCTGTACAGCAAAAGAAACAATAAGGAAAGTGAAGAGAAAACCCACAGAGTGGGAGGAAACCTTCACTGCTGATTCATCTGACAGAGCATTAACTTCCAGGATATATAAACTACTCAAAAACAAAGGAGTAAGAAAACAAATGACTCACTCAAAAGATGGAGTAAAGAGCTGAGTAGAGAAATTCACAAGCAAGGAAATAGAGATGGCTGAGAAACATCTTAAAAATGGTTCAACATTGCTAATAATTAAGGAAATGCAAATTAAAACTACTTTAAGATATCATCTCACTCTGATACGGTTGGCTAGGATCAAGAGAACAAATGATACCAAATGCTGGAGAGGGTGTGGGGAAAGGGGAACACTCATCCACTGCTGGTGGGAATGTAAACTTGTAGAACCACTATGGAAAGCAGTATGGAGAACCCTTAAAAGACTCAGCCTGCCACCTGACCCAGCCATACCACTTCTGGGTATATACCCATCAGACTCTTCCTACAGCAGAGATACATGTACAGCCATGTTTATTGCAGCTTTCTTCACAATAGCGAAGAGCTGAAACCAACCCAGATGCCCCTCAACTGATGAGTGGATATAGAAAATGTGGTACATCTACACAATGGAGTACTATGCAGCAGTAAAGAAAGATGACATCATGAAATTTGCAGGTAAATTGATGGAACTAGAAGATTTTATGCTAAGTGAAGTAACACAGTCCCAGAAAAACAAAAGATGAATGGTATCCCTCATCTGTAGATGCTAGTACAAAGTACCTAGGTGTAAGACAAAATGAGCAACGTTAATATTATATTCCTCACGATCTAAAGACAACTGTGCTCTTTTATTGGGAATCCCTACACAGGTTCTAGAGCTGACCTAACACGTATTTTCAGACCTTGGACTTTTAGTATATGATGGAGGGNCAAAATCCAACATCCCTTCATGATTAAAGTCTAGAGGGATTGGGACTGGAAGGATCATTCCTCAACAAAATCAAAGCCATGTATCAACAAGAAAACCCCAGCCAAGAATCACTTCAAATGGAGAAAAGTTAGAAGGATTCCCCATAAAGGTAGGAATCTGGCAAGCTTGCCCCTTGTCACCAATCCTCTTAAATATAGTGCTTGAAATGGAAAACTGCTATGGCAATAAGGCAAGAAAAGGAATCAAAGGAAAAGTAATTAGAGAAATCAGAAAGGAAGTATAAAACTATCCCTTTTTGATAGACGATATGATAGGTTTACCTAAGGGATGCTAAAAAAACTCTACCAGAAAATTCCTAGAAACGATTAAAAGACTTCAGTAAGTGGCAGGTACAAAATTAAATAGGAAAAATCAGTAGCCTTTTATTTATCACCAACAACAAGCAACTGAAGAAAGAAATACAGGAGAACTTCCCCCAACCAATAAAGCCTCAAAAACAATAAAAACCTAGGAAAAACCTAAACCAAAGACACCAAGATCTCTACAACAAAAATTATAAACTCCAATGAAGAAGGAGATTGAAAGAAGATATTACAAGATGGGAAAGACTCCCACCTGCTATGGATTAGGAAAAAAATATTTAATATAGTAAAAATGTCACCATCCTACCCAAATTAATGAATTTTAATATCAATTCAATTGCAATTTCCAATTAAAATCCCCAGGACATTCTGCACATGCTTGGAAAAAAAAATCTCTTAAATTTTTTTTTTTTAGAAACAAAAAAACATGAAAGACCTGATAGCCATCCTGAGTGAAAAGAGAATCACAGGGACATTTCTATACCAGACATCAAACTATACTACAGGGCTATAGTCTAAAAACAGCCTGGACTGGCAAAAAACAGACCTGTGAGCTCACCAAATAAAACAAAACTGATTAGATCCGAACTGGAGCACATACAATATTTTCAGCCATTCATTTTCACATCTGCTAGTTGACAAGGGGCAAGAAAGACTCACGGAGAAAGGACAGGCATCAGCATCTTCAGCACAATGGGTGCTGGCAAAACTGGATCACCACTTGTAGAAGAATGAAAATTAAACCCCTACCTCTCACCCTGCAACAAAAAATCAAATTCCAAAATGGATCAAAGACCTCAATTGAACCCATAACACGCTGAAAGTTGATCTGAAGTTGATAGATAAAATGTTGGCAGCATCTTACAAGACAATAGGTGTAGGAAGAGACTCAATCAGACAGCAGCATGCACAGGAAATAAGTGCAACAATTGACAAGTGGGTACTTCGTAAACCAAAAGCTTTGTACAGCAAAAGAAAGAACACAATAAGGAAAGGGAGAGGAAAACCACAGAGTGGGGAGGAGGAAACCTCACCTGCTGATCATCTACCGGCATTTAACGTCAGGATCAGGAATATTATATATTAACTACTCAAAATACAAGGAGTAAGAAAACAGAAAAGTACAGACTCACTCAAAAATGGAGTAAGTAGCTGGAGTAGAGAATATTCACAACAGCAAGAAATAGAGTGGCTAACAGAAGAAACATCTTATAAAATGGTTCTTTCACTTTGTCAATAATTAAGGAAATGCAAATTAAACTACTTTAATGATATCATTCTCACTCTGATACGTGTGGCTAGAAGATCAAGAGAACAAATGATAATCTGGAAGATGTGGGGTTGTTGTGGGGAATGTGGGGAAGAAAGGGGAACACTCATTCGCTGTGTTGGGAATGTCAAACGTAGACCAAACTATGGAAAGCAGTATGGAAAACCCTTTTAAAGATCTCAGCCTGCCACCTGACCCCATGCCTACCACTTCTGGTTATATTCATCAGACTCTTCCTACTGCTGAGATACATTGTACAGCCATGGTTTATTGCAGCTTTCTTCACATAGCAAAAAGCTGGAACCAAAAACCAGATGTCCTTCAACTGATGAGTGGATATAGAAATTGTTTTGTTACATTACACAATGGAGTACTGTATCTGCAGCCAGATGTAAGAAAGTATAATAAAGAAAGATTTTGACATCAGAATATTTGCACGGTAAGGTAAATTGATGGAAGGGATAGTACGGTTTATTGCTAAGTGAAGTAAACAGTTCCCAGAAAAACAAAAGATGAATGGTATCCCTCCTCTGTAGATGCTTGTACAAAGTACCTATGTGTAAGACAAAATGAGCAACGTTAATATTATATTCCTCCACGATCTAAAGACAACTGTGCTCTTTTATTGGGAATCCTTACACAGGTCTAGAGCTGACTTACACGTTTTTTTCAGACCTTGGACTTTTAGTATTGATGGACGGGTATGTGGTGCATCTTTTTTAAAATATACTATATTATATAAGTAAATATAAATTTATTTTTTCTTTGCAGATCTATGAGCTTTTATTTATTTATTTTTTTTTTTTTTATTTATTTTATTTTTTTTGGTCTTTTCGAGGACAGGTCTCCCTTGTAGTCCCAGCTGCGGACTCACCTGTAGACCAGGCTGGCCTGAACTCACAAAGATCCGACCTGTCTCTGCCTCCGAGGCTGAGATTAAGGCGTGCACCACCACGCCCAGCTATTTATTTATTATTATTATTGTTATTCTAAGGGTATTCTTTTCTACTACTACATATTATATAACACAGTCGTTTTCTGATAACATTGATGTTAACTCAGTTTGCCTTTGAATTAGGTAATTGGTGGCATTTTGCAAGTAATCTATGTCCAAAATTTGAACAACCCACAGGTTCCCATTTAGTCCAGTTGGAGAAGCTTGTATGCACAGGCATGTTGATCAATTAGGAGTCCAGACTATATTCTTAGTCTCATGATTCACCCCTATCTCTCCACAAGCCCTTACATTTCTACCATGCCTCCTCTTCTGCAATTTGTTCCCAGTGAATGAGGAAACCTCAAGATTGAGAAGAAAACAGTCTACTTTCTTTGAGGTTGTCCTTTTGGACTCTAGTCTGTTCAGTTGTTTCCTTATTATGGGTTGACAGCTTATCCAGTGATACCTTTTAGTCATACTAACAAGCACAAGCAATTGGATATACAGGCATTTAAGCAGTACTAATTATTATGGGAAGCTAAGCTGTGGCGCAACTAGAGACAGATGTTTGGATGGTATGCTAATTCTCAAACTGTGGTTTCTCTCTAATGCGTGACCATCTTTTTTTTTAATTTATAATTTCTTTTTTTTTTTTTTTTTTGTTGTATTTGTTTTTTGAATGTACTGTCTGCATTTTGTTTTGTGCACCCGTGATCGTGCAATGCCGGGAGGTCAGAAGAGAGCGCGCAGATTCCCCTGGGAACTGGAGTTCTCCTAGTGATTGGAGTTTCAGACGGCTCTCAGCCGCATGGTGGTGCTGGGTGATCGATACCCGGGTCCTCAGCAAGAGCGGTCGGCGTCTTAACCGCATAGGCCCTCTCTCCAGCCCCGACAAGTTTTATTGTGCTTATTCAATCATCTCAACCACCCTAGAGAGCCTAAAGCTTGTGTCATTCCAGCTGTGGTTATTTCCTAGGAGAGAGCTAATGCCAATTAGATTGGGAGATATTATATATATATAATATCTTGAAGATTATATATACATTTTATATATTATACACTTGCTGCTGCCACTGTTGCACAGTATCCCAGGCAGTTGAGGGTAGGGTCTAGTGGCTACTGACAGGCGGCGTCAAGTCTTGCTTGTCTCAGGGAGACATATATTTGCTTTGTGTATGCTTTAGTGGCCTTGGTTGGTAAGGGCATCTCTGGATTTCAGGGCCAGTTTACATTAGCAAGTGATGTCTCATACACTTTTTTCATGCTCCCCCCAGGTCTTCGACAACAGGGACTTCCTGCCTTTCTCCTTTCATATTTCCCACTTATAGGCAAAGGGTCTTTATAATTTGGGAGGGGGGTTTGAATCCCCTAGGCCAACATCTCCTAGGCAGAATAATTTATTGCTTATATCAGAGCTTTCCTGTACTATCATTTTGTTAATTACACAACTTATAACACTACTATTAGAATTTGGCTCTGGATAGAGATTATCCTTTCATAGTTCCTATGTCTATCCGATCAACTTAAAAAAGGGTAGTTTATACCTGTTTTTTTTTTTTTTTTTTTTTTTTTTTGGTCTTTTCGAGGACAGGGTCTCCTGTACGCCTCAGCTGTCCTGAACTCACTCTGTAGACCAGACTGGCCTTGAACTCACAAAGATTCCGCCTGCCTCTGACTCCCGAGTGCTAGGATTAAAGGCTGTTGCGCCACCACGCCCAGCTGTTTATACCTGTTTTATAAGAAATTCCACTCTAACAGTTGGCTCTATTTACGTTAGAGGAATGATTTTGTTACCATCATGTTTTTCTTTTTCCTATTTAACAGGGGAGAGGTTAGAAGGTTTCTCAGAATCTGGAAGGTAACTTCCTAGGGGCTATTATAAAAACAGTTACCCAAATTAGATTCAGAGAGTGGCTCAGTGTTGTGTGACCAGGCAATCTGAAGTTCCTCTTTATTTAATGTTTCAGAGGGTCAGCCTCTCTGCTGCATTCCCAGTCCATCCTGCACAGCCAAAATTGTAAGTTTTCAGGCATTTAGATTCGTGATTTTTACCTGTGAGAAATACACTCCTCCCATTGTTAGTTTTCAAGATTCAAAAATTGAAAATTTATCAATAGGATGTGACACAGAGTTTTCCATTTTTATTCCAGAAAGGATACTTCCCCACCTCCCATCTCCCTCTTTTTTTGTTAATTTTTATTGTTTGCCTATAGATGCCTAAGTTTTTATTACACTACCCATATAAACAGGAGCCAAGGCATTAAGTTTCATTAAATTTACCCAAACTGTTTCTCATTGACTGTTGCTACTTATTTGGGAAGTAAATTTAAACTTAATTCCTTTAAATTATCCTACAAGTAAAAGAAAGTGTTATCAATGTGATGTTGTATAATTCCGAAAAAGTCCGGGCGTGTGTGGCGCAAGCCTCTTAATCCTAGCATCCGGGGGCGAGACAGGCGGATCTTTGTGAGTTCAAGGCCAGCCTGGTCTCAGAGTAAAATTCCAGGTCACCTGGGGCTACAGGGGGAACCGTCTTGAAAAAACACAAAAAAAGAAAAAGAAAATATAGAGACCCTGTGTACCTATACCAATACTATAATAATAAAAAATTAACTTTTATATTCCGTTTAGTTCAAATGTTTACCATTTTCACCAAAATACACCAAATTTAACTAATCTAAACATTTCACTAAGCCTTAAAATATCCTGTACTATGTGGATAAAGCTTAGGCAGAGTTTGAGTAACTGCAAATCTAAATAAATTTTTCCCAATAAACACTTTTCTTTTAAAGCATATGACTGGACTATGCTTCAGAGAGAAATCAAGTCCATTAACTTATTGGTTTATTTGTATTTGTGCATAAATCTCTACTGAAATACCTCTATTATATATATGCTGTCTTTAAGTATACCCTTTTAAACTGCAAATCTTACAGAGTGGATTTTAATGACTATCTTCCTCCAAGCTCTGGCCTTCTTCAGGCCCCTGGCCTGAAAACCTGCTTTAAGGACGTTTCAGTATCTAGCCCTTTTTTAGTACAAGCATCCTTCATATAAAACCAATTGCAACAGTTGTGCCCCAGCCCACACAGCCCCTCAACTGATGAGATGGATACAGAAAATGTGGTATATCTACACAAATGGAGTACATGCAGCAGTAAGAGAAAGACACTCATGAAATTTGCAGGTTAAATTGATGGAACTAGAAGATTTATGCTAAGTGAAGTACACAGTCCCAGAAAAACAAAAGATGAATGGGATCCCTCATCTGTAGATGCTAGTACAAAGTACCTAGGTGTAAGACAAAATGAGCAACGTTATATTATATTCCTCACATCTAAAAACAACTGTGTCTTTTATTGGAATCCCGTAGTCATACAAGGTTCTAGAGCTGACCTACACGTATTTTTCAGACCTTGGACTTTTAGTATATGATGGAGGGTATGTGTGCATCTTTTAGAGTAATATGGGATTAAAATAATGAAAAGATGTGAATCAGAAATATGACATGGAAATAACATATAGTTTGTTTCCAAAGGATACAATGTTTAATACAGGCTGCTATCGTAACAGCTGGTGCAACTTAGCCGCCTTCTGGTCGCTTAACGACAACATGATAAGTCCCTACCATTTGGCCAAGGGACCTGGGGAACAACTTTTTTCCTTGCCCTCAGAACTAACCAAGTCTTAGGGGATTATACATGGGGGCATCTTTTGAAAAGTCCTGCAAAGATGGCTCACCTTCTTCCTGTTCAGGGAGGTCTTGGAGACCCTTGGAGATCCACTAAAGGACTCCAGTCTATAAAGAGGAAAGTCTTCTCATCCTTCAGAAAAGGAAGCCAGGTCTAGCAAGACCTGATTTGTCCTCATTGTGGGTGGGAACTGGTGGTGAGGAGCTGAAAGAAGCAAGCGGCTCCCACCCCCTCCCCCCCCCCAAAAAAAACCCCGAGAGACCCCTGGAGGACCAGATCCTCAATTTGATCCTAGAAAAACAAAACCTTGGTTAATCTGGGCTATCTGTATGGCCTTAAGCATCCAGAAGGAAGTACACCAGAAATAAATAATCAGTAAGACCAGAGAAACCGTAATGCAGACACAAAACTTGAGATCTTAGTAAAAAGACAAAAAGAAAAAAAAAAAAAAAGAGAGAGCACTGTTGTTTGGCCTGTCTTCAATTCTTACAGGCAGGTGCATATGCTCTGTGGATGCCACTGCTTTTGGCACTCTTCAAAGACATGAGATATAGCTTTTTTTTTACTTTTTAGCCTTCCAATGTGGAGTGAGGACTGCTGAGATACTCAGCTTGTGAACTAAGCAGCTAATGGGAATTCAGCCTCCTCAGAATATGGACTGCCATTGTTGGATTACCTCGGCAGTATCATGGAGGCCAATGCAGGGAGATCAAGACAGGATGAGTGCTTACTGGACTTCATTTGAGGGCACAATATTTAAATCAGAAGTACTTCAGTAAGGGTTTCCTTCTGCATAAGGCTTTTTTGTAGTATTATGTCTTAATCATAGTCTACCATCAAATATTTTAGGCATATCTTTAATGTTTAGATAGTATATTAGCAGCATGCAATAATTACATCATAAGTTCTCAAGCAGAGGCAGTCTATTGCAAGGACCTTTTTTGCTGCCAGTTATTATAGGCTGTTTAAAGTTAGAAAACTGAATATCAACACTGAATACTGTAGAAATGCACTTTGCTCCATAATACTTGAGTTGTTGCAATATTAGATTATCCAATTGGTTGTTACAGAAAATCCATAGCTGTAATTGATGGTTGTTGCAGTATTAGTATATTGCCTGTATTTCTACCTCTAGTAATGGGCTTTATGTTCTAGATTTCAACATCCTTGAGCCTGGGCAAGTGCACAAGCCCTTTTAAAAATAAACATGGTTTACTTGCAGAAAGCTGATAAGATTTGAGAGATTGTTAATGCCCTTGAAGTGGTTTTTGTGGCTGTGAAACAATTGGTGAGAATTTGAATTGTGCCCTTATTATAGTATTGTAAGTAAGTCTACTTAATTTATCAAATCATGTTCATGCCCTGATTTTATATACTTGTATCTATCAATAAACATTGTGATATTAAAAAAATAAAATTACTTGAACATAGAATTTAATCATTTAAAGTATTTTTGGTAGCCTTGAAGAAGCTTTTATAATAGCAAAACAGAAGATAGAGTTAGTAGGTCAACATAGGAGATAAAATGTGTCATGAACATACATAATGTGAATGAATATGAAACATCAAAAATCTCTTTAAAAATAAATTATTCTAGGCATGGTGGCACATGCCTATAGTCTAAGTAAGTACTGGGAAGGTTCAAGCTGAAAGACCGTTAGTGTATCGCAAGCCTGGGATACATGGCAAGATTTGTCTAAAAAAGAAAATTATAAAAATAATTTTTAAAACACACCAAAAATTAAATGATCTTATTCTACTAGAATAGTACAGTGACCCCTAGGGTTACAGAAAGTCTAATCTCCCTAATTAACAGGCAGAGATTCTCAGACTGGATAAAAATAGCTATAGCAATATAATGCATTCCATATAAATAGTTTAAATATATAAAAAAAATAGGATTAAAGTAAAAAGATAAAATAAGAGCTACCATGGTGTGAAGCTTAATTTTTGATTCTCAGTTTTATTTGATTAAGAACTCCCTAGAGCATTGGTGAAGGATAGTTCTGTGTATGTTTGTGAACGCATTTTCAGAGAGGACATGCCCTGAATGTGGATGGCACCATACCATATGCTGGGGTCCTGGACAGAATAAAACAGAGAAAAGGAAGAAGGGGGCTGGAGAGATAGCCTAGTGGTTAAGAGCACGGACTGCTCTTGCAAAGGACCCGGGTTCGATCCCCAGCACCCACATGGTGGCTAAGAACCGTCTGTAGCTCCAGTTCCAGGGGAATCTGAGACCCTCTTCTGACCTCCGAGGCATTGCGTGACACGGGTGCACAAACCTACATGCAGACAGTACACTCATACACATACAAAAATAAATAAAATTTAAAAAAAAGAAAGGGAAGAAGGAAGCTGAGTGCCAGGATGGTCTTTTCTCTGATTCCTGGTCAGCTGAGATTTCAGTAAGCAGTCTCCATGCACCACTGACAGAAGCTAGAACTGCTTTGATGGTTTCCCAGCCACCATGGACTGCATTTCCTGAATTCTAACTCCCAAATAAAAATAAATCTTTTCTTCCTCCATTTGCTTTTATTTAGGTACTTATTTGCAGCAAGAATAGTAAATATTACACATGGTAATTCTACCTAAAAGAAAGCTCACAATATATATTCCAAGTAAAATAATATCACAATAATAACATCACTTCATAATAATAAAGGCATCAATGCTTCAAGAGACTCTGAGAAGCCTAAATGCTTATGCTACTAAAAATTCATGAAGTAGAAACTGATTGAAACACACAGAGAAATAGACAAAGACAAAAATAAAGGTAGAGATTTTAAAATGGTTTCTTCAATAATGAATAGAATAAATAGCAATTTAATAATGATCCAATAAAAATTAATCAACACCCTCAACAAACATAGCTACTTGACATAACAGAACTTTTCACTCCACCACAGCTGATTACATGTCCTTGTCAAGTATATATGGAACATTTTTCAAGATAGAGAACATGGTTGTGCATAACACATCTCTCATTAAATTGGAAAATATTCAATTATATACTGCATATATTTTCCCTCAAGGGAATTAAAATTTGAAATTATTAAGAGAGATATTGTATCCAAGTGTGGTGGTACACAAATTAAATCCCAGCTCCTGAGAGGCAGACACAGGTGGACTTCTGTGTTATTGGCTAGCCAGGTCTGCATAGTGAGGTTCAGGCCATCTATGGGTTGCTGAGTAAGAGCATGTCCCAGAGAGATAAGGACTGGCTTGGGGAAAGAGGGGAAAGAGGAGAAGAGAAAAGATGAGAAAAAGGTCTTGGAGAATTTCTCAAATATTAGCAAATCAAATAATATTCTTCTAAATAACCCTTGAATGAAAAGATCACAATGAAATGAGAAAATATTTTCAACTGACTAGAAGCACATATTAGAATTTGTAACACACGGCAAGTAGTAGATCATAAAATTCTTTAAAACGTCTGGAAAAGAAGCAGAAAAGTAAAGGAGGAAGAAGCATAAAGAAATAGCCAAGAAACGGGACAGCAACAAAAGCTGAGCCTTTGAAAAGTTGAGAGAAATTGATAAACCATCAACAAAATGAAAGGACACAGAACTATACATTCTACTGTTATTAAAAGCCCCTCAATTAGATATCATAAACAACTTTGTGCCAGTACATTTGACAACTTCTTGAAAGACAAACTATCAGAGCTCCCACAAGAATTATATATTGAATTTATACATTATAGTATTATAAATATTATATATTGAGCCTAAATTCGATTGAGAAATGATGTATGATGCATGAAAAAGTTTAATAACAATAAAAATGTGCTAAAATAATAAATATTATATATTAATGAAATTATATCCATAGTTAAAAAAAATCTTCCCACAAATATAGCTTTATGCCTTAATTGGGAAATCCTACTAAATAATTAAGAAAAAAATAATACTAAGTCTACTGAAAATTTTCTTTTTCTTTTTATTGATGCTTTGTGTATTTCATACATAATTTTCCAATTCAGTTCAGGCATATTTCCCTTTCCCTTCCCCCCACCCCACCCCATCACAGATCATGCATTCTGCCATAACTGTCCTGCATCTTTCTCTCAGTTTTTTTTTCATTTTTTTAGCAATACGTGATAATTTATGAGTACAAGCATCCTTCATGTAAAACCAATTTGCAGGCAATTGTGCCCAAACCCACACAGCCCATGGGTCCCACCATCCAGTGGGGGTGGGGGGAGCTTGTATGTTCAATCAAGTTGATCAAATGAGTATCCAGACTATATTGCTGTAGTTCCACCATTCACCCCAATCGCAGCCCTTACATTCTACCACGCCCCCTCTTCCACAGATTGTTCCCTAGGCTTAGAAAAGGGGCACAGGTGGATGAGAAGCAAAACAGTCTATGTTCTCTGGAGCTGTTGTCTCGGACTCTGGTCAATTCTGGCTGTTTCCTTTCATGGGCTGACAGTTTGTCCAGGAATAACCTTTCAATCCTACTAATGAAGCACAAGCAATTAGATATATAGGTATTTAAACAGTACTAATTGTTATGGTAGGTTACTTTGGTATAGACACAGATGTTTGGATGATATGTTAATCCATGAAATACATTTTTTTCTGTTAAATATGACAGGGTCTTACTGTGGCTTATAACATCTCCTAACCATTAGAGGATGTAAGCTTGTGGCATCAGCTGTGGGTTATTCCTCCAAGGAGAGAGCTAATAGCCAATTAGATTTGGGATATGCAGGCATATGGCTGCCTCTGCTGCACAGTATTTCCAGGCAGGTGAGGTGTAGTTGGTGCTGACGGAGGAGTCTTGCTTGACTCAAGGAGACCCATATTTGCTTTATTGGTTTAGTGGTCTTTGGTAATACTCTCTGGTATTCCAGAAACCATCTGTACACTTGCATGTGTGGTCTCAATACATCTTTCCCATGTTAACATCAGGTCTTTGACAGCAGGGCCTTATCGCCTCTCTTCTTGCAGGTATCCCAGTTTATAGGCAAGGAGCCTTTACCTTTTGTGGGGGCTTGGATCCCCTGGCCAACATCTCCTTGGTAGAATAATCCATTGCTGATGTCAGAGCTCCTGCATTAATATATTTTGCTTAAGTTCAAAGCTTAAGGAGACTTTAGTATTATATTTGGTTCTGAATAGAGAATAATCCTTTTCACAGTTCCTATGTCTATTAGTCAATTAAAGAAGGCAGTTTTACCAGTTTTATAAGAGATTACCTCTATAATAGTTGTCTCCAATTTACAGTTGGAGAACGACACCATCATCATCATATTTCTCCTTGTTCTATGGGGGGAAGGTAAGAAAGTCTCTTGTATTAAAACGTTTGCGGCACCTAGAAGGTAAGTTTTGTTAGGACTCATTATAATTTTCTTTAAAAAATCAGAATGAGGCAATATTGTCCAGTTCCTTTGTGAGGACAGCATTACCCTGATACCAAAACCAGAAAAAGATGTACCAAAAAAGAAAAATTACCAACTACTATTCATGAACATTGACAGAAAAATCCCTAAACAAAATGCTTCAAATCAAATCCAACAATGTACTAAAAGTATAAACATCATTGCCAGGTGGCACTTATTCCAAAAATGAAGAGATAGAGCCAGGCGTGGTGGCACACACCTTTAATCCTAGCACTTGGGAGGCAGAGGCAGGCAGATCTCTGTGAGTTCAAGGCCAGCCTGGTCTACATAAGTGAGCTCCAGGCCAGCTGGAACTAAAGGGACACCCTGTCTCAAAAAGACCAAAAATTTTTTTAAAAATACTAGAAAGGAAAACCGTATGATCTCAGTAGAAGAAGAAAAGCATTTGACACAGCTGAACATCATTCCATATTTTTATTTTTTTCTTAGCTTTTTTTAATATACTCCTTACACATAACAAATTCACAAAGTCTGAAATTAAATTATAGAATGATTGCAAAACATATTGAGGTATTCACAGTTTAACCATAAGCTTGTATACAGGTAAAAATATAATTTTACATTTTAAATTACATAGCATGTTGATGGATATTTCAATTTTCTTTTTTCCATTACTTTTTAATTTTTTTTCATTTTTAACAATAAGTAATAATTTATGAGTACAAGCATCCTTCATGTAAAACCATTCCATATTTTTTAAAAACACAGTTAACTAAGAGTGGAAGTAAATTTTCTCACCCTCCTAAAGAACACATGAAAACCTTAATAGTGACATTATATATAATGATGAAAGAAGCAATATTGTTGGGGTTTTAGTTTTCATTTTATCATCAGGTACAAGACAAGAAAGTCTGCTTTTATTTCTGTTCAACTCTGTAGGAGTGCTTTTGGAAAGTGTAATTAAGCAAGAAAAAAAAATAAGGCATCCAGATTTTAAAATAAGAGAAATAACACTGGCTTTGTGCACAGATGATATTGTATGGAAAATGTGATAGGATTTACAAGAAGCTACTAAAATTAATAAAGTGATGTTGCCATATATAAAATCAATATATGGGAATTAGGTATAACAATTGATAAAGTTTTTAAAAATATCATTTAGCTGGGCATGGTGGCACTTGCCTTTAATCCTAGCACTCAAGAGGCAGAGGCAGGTGGATCTCTGTGAGTTCAAGGCCAGCCTGGTCTACATAGAGAGCTCCAGGCCAGCTGGGACTAAAGGGAGATCCTGTCTCAAAAATACAAAAAAATAAAAAATTAAAATATCATTTATAGTTAAGCAAAAACATAAAATACTTAGCAATGCATCTGATGAAAGATATGAAATACCTGTACACTAAAAACTATAAAACATTCTGGAGAGAAATTAAGGAATATATAACTAAATGGAGAAAGATAAGTCTTTCATGGATCATAGAATAAATGTAATTGGAATCAAAATTCCAGCAAGCTGCTGCAAAATTTGTCAAGCCAATGTGAAAATTAACAAAGTCTAAAGGAATTTCAGTAGCCAGACATATTTTATTATCTTTATTTTATGTGTATGAGTATATTGCTTACATGTGTGTAAGTGCGCCTGTGTTGTGCAATGCCTGTGGAGGTCAAAAGAGGGTGTCGATCTCCTGGAACTGGAGTTAGGTACTGTTATTAGCAGATATGTGGATGCTGGGAATTGAACCTGGGTCCTCTGCAAGAGCAGTTGGTACTCTTAACTGCTGAGCCATCCCTCCAAGCCCCACCAGACAAATGATTTTAAGGAAAAAACAAAATATTAGTGGGATAACTGTAACTGACTTCAAGACTTATAATTAAGCCACAATAATCAATCCAGTGTGGAGACTACATAAAGACAGAATGGACTCCAGATACAAACTCATGCATGTATAGATAGCTGGGGGGATGGGGGGGAAAGGGTATGGTAATTAGGCAATACAGTTGCCTAACAGAAACCCGTGGTGCTGAACAGACAACTTGAGGCCTGGAACGGAGCCCTCCTTGCCAGCAATTCCTAATAACCACAGACTTATTTTCTCATAAAGAAGACATGTGAGGCCGGGTGTGGTGGTGCACGCCTTTAATCCTAGCACTTGGGAGGCAGAGGCAGGCGGATCTTTGTGAGTTCAAGGCCAGCCTGGTCTACAGAGTGAGTTCCAGGACAGCCAGAGCTACAGGGAGACCCTGTCTCGAAAAGACCAAAATAAAAAAAAGAAGACATGTGAGTAGAAGTGTCTACATGGTGATCTTTGATTGTTTTTTATTTATTTATTTATTATTTATTTATTTATTTTTGTCTTTTGGAGACAGGGTCTCTCTGTAGCCCCAGCTGGCTTGAAGCTCGCTATATAGACCAGGCTGGCCTTGAACTCACAGAGATCCACCTGCCTCTGCCTCCCGAGTGCTAGGATTAAAGGCGTGTGCCACCATGTAGGGCTGACCTTTGATTCTTTTACTGCTTTCTCTTTTCTTTTCTCATGACACTGGTTAGAATCTTCAATACAATGCAGGACAGAAGTTGTGCTCAGAAGCATCTTTGGTTTCTAATTTTAAAGGAAATAGTCTCAATTTTCCACAGCCACTGTAATGATTGATGTAATTCACTGATTTGATGTGCTTTACCAAGTATAGAATGATGCTTATTATTCTTGGATAGCCAAGACTATTTTTTATTAAGTGGATGAATGTTTGATATCATCGTATGTGTTTTCTATATTACTGATATGATCATGTATTTGGTTTTCTTCTTTCATTTGTTAATATGATAAGTTGCATTAAGTAATTACCCAAAGTAGTCTTGTATTCTGGATTAAACCCAAATTGCTAAATACTCATTTGCTTTTTCTCATAACTTGCTGAGTTTAATTTCCTAATATTTTATTTTTATTTATTTTTTTCAAAGCCAATTTTTATTGAAGTTTTGTGCATTTCGTACAACATTTCTTAATCAAATTTAGACCCATTCCCCCTTCCTTGCCCCCCAACCCCTCCAGAACTCATGCATTCTGCCATACATGTCTTTCATTTTTTTCTCAGTCTTTTTAAAAATTTTTCAGTGGAGAAGTTTACTATTTTGGGCAGAAGTTTACTGTTTCAGTAAGTTCTTTGACCCAGTCTTTTTGGTTGTTGTTGTTCCTTCCAATTTGTATCACTCCAAAATATGCATATATGCATGACACACATATATCAAGATTATGACATCATAGGTTTTAGCATCTTCTGATTATGATTTCTTTTTTTTTTCTTTATTAGGCTGAATGATGTCATGTTTTCCTTAAGGAAGTGTTTGAAGGCTCCTTC
Source organism: Rhizomys pruinosus (assembly GCA_009823505.1). Taxonomy (NCBI): domain Eukaryota; kingdom Metazoa; phylum Chordata; class Mammalia; order Rodentia; family Spalacidae; genus Rhizomys; species Rhizomys pruinosus. Next base: position 386,295 of record VZQC01007756.1, on the reverse strand, counting down.
TTGGCAAGCCCAAACAACCATCAATCCTGCCCTTGTGCTCCACACTGGGGTCTTCCCTTCCCATGGTCACCAAATGAGGTTCAGTAAGCACCCTATCCTGTCTTGATCTTCCTGGACTGGCCTCCATGATACAGCCTAGGTAGTCCCACAATGGCAGTCCACACTCTGAAGAGGCTGAAACCCCAGCAGCTGCTCAGTCCACAAGCTGGATGTCTCAGCAGTCCTCATCTGGCACTGAAGGTTTGGAGGATTCTTGGAGAGACATGAGTCTTCAGTCCATATTGGAAGGTTGAAAAGCTGTGTCTCATGTCTTTGAAGGGTGGCAAAAGCAATGGCAGCCACAGGATAGATGAACTTGCCAGTAAGAATTGAAGACAGGCAAAATAACAGTGCGCTCTTTTGTTTCTTTTTGTCTTTTTACTAAGATCTCAAGTTTTATACCTGAAGTACAATTTCTCAGGCCTTACTGATTATTTCTGGTTATACTTTCCTTTTGGATGTTTAAGGACACACAGTTAGCCCAGATGAACCAAGGTTTTTGTTTTCTCAAGGTCAGTTGAGGATCTGGTCCTCAGGGGTCACTCAGGGGTTCTTTTTATTTGGGGGAGAGCCCTTGGCTCCTTTTACCTCTTTATAGTCTGGACACTGGCTGAAGTCCCATTAGTGGCTCTCCAAGACCTCCCTGCACAGGAAGACTGGTGACTCACATTTGCAGGACATTTCAAGAGATGCCCCCATGCATAGTCCCCTGGGACTTAGTTGACCTCTGAGATTTTTATTTTCCTATAAATCTCGCTTCCATTCAACTCTCAAAATTTAACATATTATTGCATTAACTTTCAATTATAAATCTACCTTTCATTATGATTTTGTCTAAAAGTTTTCTAAAGGCTGTGTTTCAAATCTATGTAACTGCCTGCAACTATTATATGGTAAATTTTGGTTATTTCCTACATTTGTTTGAAATTATGTGTATCTTTTGTTTTCTCAAAATTTTCTATTATATCTAGCTTAATAAATCTTTTGCTTTTCTTCTTTTTGGTCTTTTTGAGAGAGTGTCCCCCTGTAGCCTCAGCTGGCCTAGAACTCATTATATAGACCAGGCTGGCCTTGATCTCACAGAAATCTGCATTCCTCTGCCTCTCAAATTCTGGGATTAAAGATATGTGCTACCATACCTAGCTTAATAGATCATTTAGATTCTCAATTTTCTGCTTAATGTATCAGTTGCTAAAAAAATGTGTTCAAATATTCTACATAAATCTATGTATTTCATCTTGTGGATGTGTCAATTGTTTTATAAAATTGTTAACCATGTAAATAGGTGATCATAGATTTTTAAATTACTGAATAAACTTTTTCTGTTATGACATGCCTCTTTTTACTCCTTATTAATGTTTTGCATTGAATTTTTTTATATTTAAATAGCTAGTTCATTTGGGGGTTTTATTTTGCCAGTAACAAACTTTTCCATCCTTTAACATTCAGTCTTATCATTTTTAATGTTTATTTAATTTTATTTTTATTTTATATGTGTGATTGTTTGCCTGCATGTACGTATGTATACCACAGTCATGCAGGTCCCCAAGGAGGCCAGAAGAGGGCATCAGAAACCCTGAGCCTGGCGTTTGTGCATGGTGAATATCAAAAGTGGGTGGTGTGAATGGCCAGCAATACTACTGAGCCATCTACCTAGCCACACACCCTTACTGTGTTTTTACATGAATAAAGGTATTTCTTCTGTAAGAAGTTTGTGATTGAAAGTGTTTTTTATTTGTTCTGACAATGCTTCACATTGTAATTGTGGATTTTGGCATATTTATCTTTATAGAATTCACAGATATATTTGGATTTATTTTGACTTGCTTCTTGTGTGCTTTTTATCTGTCCCCTTTTCAGCCTTATGTCCCTATTTTTCTTGAGTTCTTTGAATTTTCTTGCCTGTATTTTTCATTCCAATTCTCTCTACTTATTTGTAATTTGGATATACCTTATATTCATGATTTTGTTGATTATTCATGTCATTTTAACATGTATATTATAAAAAGCCTAAAATCAATTATTTTCCATTTCCTTCATAATTTAAATTTCAAAAAGGAACTTCATATCACCCACACTTCCCATGTGTCACTTCCAGTATTGAAATCTCAAAACCATGAGTTATGTGGCAGTCTTACAATCTTTTCATTATCTCAAATTTCACATGGAGACATGTATTTGAATATTATAACATCATTTTGTACACCAAGAAAGTAGGTTCTGGGGCTGGAGAGATGGCCTAGCGGTTAAGAGCACCGACCGCTCTTACAGAGGACCCGGGTTCGATCCCCAGCACCCACATGGCGGCCGAGAACCGTCTGAAACTCCAATTCCAGGAGAACTCCAGTTCCAGGGGAATCCGACACCCTCTTCTGACCTCCGCGGCATTGCACGACACGGGTGCACAGACTTGCTTGCAGACAATACATTCATACACATACAGAAATAAATAAATAAAATTAATAAAAAAGAAAGTAGGTTCTGAAAAAAAGAAAACTCTTATTCATAAAAATAACTCATTTAAGGAAAAATGGGCATCTGCATATTTTCCCAATCAAAGAAATTTAGGAGAAGGTCTTGGGAACTTTTCCCATACTACTAATTTTATTTTTTTTATATGTTAAAGTATTTTATTGACACATAATAACTGTCCAGAATTATGATGCACAAAATGAGCTATTTTAGTATATGTGTACAATGTATAATGGTTAAGTTAGGTTAACTTGTTTATCTATCATCTCAAATATTTCTAACTTCTTTGTTTTGGGAAAACTCCTTTCTTCTACCTATTTTGGAATTGAAAACATAGTATTGTTAATACTATAATATGATACTAGAACTTTTTCTCCCATCTAATGATACATGTGTATATAACCACCAATATTTCCCTGTATGCCTTATCCCTATCCCCTAGTCTCTACTTCTGTAAGATAAGCTTGTTTAGCTTCCACCTGTGGGTAGTATCTTTCTGTCACTCAGAGTATTTCACTTACCATGTCTTCCAGTTATATCTATGTTGATGTAATGAGAAGGTTTTATTCTTCATCTGACCAATTCTATTTTGTGTATATTTATATTTATATATGTATATAAAATTTAATTTATCCATTCATATGTCATTGGACACTAGGTTGATTCTATATCTTGGCTACTGTGAATAGTGCTGCAATAAACATGGCAGTGCAGATGTCTCTTTGGCACCCTGATTCCATTTCCTTTGGATATGTACCCAGTACTGGAATTGCTGGATCATATGGTAGTTCTATCTTTAGTCTTTTGGGGAGCATCCATACTGTTTTCCATAATGGGCATATAATTTACATTCCCTCTAACAGTGTATTAGAATTCCTATAGCTCTGTTTCCTTGCACTCATTTGTTAATTTTTGTCTATTTTTTGTAATATCCCATCTGAAGTCCATGCCTATATTTTTAAAAATTGCTATACATTGACACCTATAACCAGAGATGCTATTTGAACTGACTTATACTTGAAATCTACAATTAATCTAATGTTAAGCTCTTTCTTCCCTTTCCTTCCTTCCTTCCTTCCTTCCTTCCTTCCTTCCCTCCATCTCTCCTCCTTCTCCTCTTCCTCCTCATCCTACTTATCCCCCTCCTTTTCCCTCTCCTCCTTCTCCTCCTCCTTCTTCATCTGTATGTGTGGAGAGAGAAAGAGAGACAGAAGTGAGGATCTTTTTGTGGTACTGGGCATGGAACTAGGGGCATTGGACATGCTAGACAAACACTTGTCCATTGAACTGCATTCTTAGCCCTCATAAGAAAGGGTCGTTTTGTGTAGCCCAGGCTGGGCTGGAATTCAGTATGCAGCTCAAGCTAGTCTAGAATTTATATTCCTCCTATGTCAGCCTTTAAATATCTGTGATTATGGGTGTGCACTACTCCCTGCACTCCTAAAAGAGAGAAACCACATTGTTTTTTTTTCTTACTGCTATAATGTGAAAAAAATTCAAACATATTCAAACATAGAGAGACCAGTTAATAAAACTTGTGTAAACTAAAAACATAACTATCAATAATAGCTTAAACAAGAAACATGAAGGCAAAATAGGAAAGAAAATTGAAATTGGGTTGGGTTTTATTTTCTATTTTTTGAGACTTATTTATTTTATTATTATTTTTAGACTTTCTTTCTTTCTATGTGTATGAATGTACTGCCTGCATGTACGTTTGTGCACCCGTGTCATGCAGTGCTGTGGAGGTCAGAAGAGGGCATCGGATTCCCCTGGAACTGGAGTTAAAGATGGTTCTTAGGCGCCATGTGGGTGCTGGGAATCGAACCCGGGTCCTCTGTAAGAACAGTCGGTGCTCTTAACCACTGAGCCATCTCTCCAGCCCCTATTTTCTATTTTTTTAATATTTTATTTTTATTTTATGTGTATGAGCGTATTGCTTGCATGTATGTAAGTATACACGTGTCATGCAGTGCTCACAGTGGTCAGAAGAAGGCATCGGATTCCCCTGGAATTAGAGTTAGGACAGTTGTTAGTCATCATTTGGATACTGGGATTCAAACCTGGGTTCTCTGTAAGAGGAACCAGTGCTCTTCACTGCTTAACCATCTTGCCATCCCCTTATTTTCCATTTTTTTAAGGTCAGATTATTTTAAATTGTGTCTGTGTTTTAATATACAGACCTTTTTTAAACAAGACCCTAAATAATAGAAACTTACAGTAATCATGGTATTCTTTTCTAATAATGTATTTCGTGGGTCTGGATCTACCATTATACAACACTGAATGTAACTGATCTAATTATCTGTTTTGAGTAGTAGTTCACTATAATTTTATTACTATAGAAATGAATTTTGGGGGGGGGCTGGAGAGATGGCATAGCCATTAAGAGTGCCGACTGCTCTTGCAGAGGACCTGGGTTCGATCCCCAGCACCTACATGGCAGCTGAGAACCGTCTTTAACTCCCATTCCAGGGGAATCCGACGCCCTCTTCTGACCTCCTCAGCATTGCACGACATGGGTGCACAAACCTACATGCAGACAGTACATTCATATACATAAAAAGTAAACAAGGGCCGGGCGTGGTGGCACACGCCTTTAATCCCAGCGCTGGGGAGGCAGAGGCATGCGAATCTCTGTGAGTTCAAGGCCAGCTTGGTCTACAGAGCGAGCTCCAGGCCAGCTAGGACTAAAGGGAGACCCTGTCTCAAAAATACAAATAAATAAATAAATAAATAAATAAATAAATAAATAAATAAATAAAATTTTACAAAGAAAGAGAAGAAAAAAAAGAAATGAACTTTTTAATGCCAGATTCAAGGAGTGACCCATTCTTTCTGTCATACTCTTGTCTTTAGTTTTCAGTTCGTGGACTCACATAGATAATTTTCTGTTTTGCTCTTATTTGAAATGGCCTGTAGAAGTAAATGCTAAGCAAAATGACTTGTGTCTTCTGTTTGCATCTATTCTCATTGTTTTTTTTTTTTATTTTGAGTACCTGGAAAACTTTCACTTTTCAGTTTCTAAGCAATTGCTTTTGGTTTTTCTTCTTAGTTGATAGAGTAGCATGATGTGATAAAAAAAAAAGAACTCTGCTTGGTTGTCTAGTTATGGTTTTTGTTCCTGGGAAAGTAATTTAACCTTTAGGAGCCTTGTTTGATCATACATAAAGTAAGGGGATTGAACTGGATATAGTAACATGTCTCTTACTATTGTCAGTTCTGTTATATCATTGATTAGTATTCCCACGATTTGGTTTTCTTCATAGAGAGTATCTCACTGATGTAATTTGAAAGTGCTCAAGGCATTTCTACACTGCCCACACACAACTCCTGAACTTCCATGATCAGTGTGATCTGTTCTTTTTGATAAGAGAGTCATGTACAGGTGCTTTATTGTGAGTGAACTATCCATTCCCCTTTTTCTGGTTTTAGAAAGACTTCGATGACCCAAATTTGGAAGTGGTAATTAAAGGGTAAACAGAGTGAGAGTGAGAGCGAAGAAGAAGGAAGAATAAGAATAAGAATAAGAATAAGAATAAGAATAAGAATAAGAAGAAGAAGAAGAAGAAGAAGAAGAAGAAGAAGAAGAAGAAGAAGAAGAAGAAGTGTCAGAGAGATTTCACTTCCTTCTCTTTTATTTTGCAGCTTGGCTCTGAGTGTTGTTATGACTTAACATCTCTGTGCTTGGCAAGGCTCAAAGAAGAATAGTCTATTTGGAACTAGATTGGATGAGTATCAAATTCAGGTATTTCTGATAGATTCTGAATAGAGCTCTTTATTCGATCTTTTGATTAACAGGAGTTTGTTTAGAAGTGCCAAAACATTTCTTTGAGCAAACCATGTACACTGTTTCAAAGTCCTTATCAGGCATATCCCCCAGACAACCACAGTGGCCACGAGTTGTAAGAATCTGGGTCACAATCCACTCACTGCTCATTCCTAAGTGTCACTTTTTCATTATCCTCATATAGTCCTGTTCTCAGTTCGATGTTGGTCTTTGGAACTGCTGAGAATCTCTCTCATTGCTACGTGCTTATCATTTGTACCTCATATCATCAGTACTCAATCCTATTGTGAAGAAATGCAAAATATTCTTCTGTCTTCCTTCAATATTGAGAGTCAGTGTTGTCTGACTTTAATAGAGTCTTATTAAGGATATTGTTTTTCTTTATTCAAACAATGGCAACAATAATTTATTGAGCCTTGCATCACTCTATTTTGCCTTTATACATCCATGCCCAGATGAGAGGTGCATCATGGATTTCTGTCATCTGTAATGTTTTCCAGTTCAAGTTGTCTGGCTCCAGTGGTGAATATTTGCCCACTACATGAGCCTTCTTTTCTTGCTTCATATCCACATTCTTAGAATTGTTGGGCCTGCTTTGTAAAATACAGGTTTCCTCTCTTGATGGCAAACAATGATTCATTCTTATGTTGTGAGGATGAGACAGATTTAGCTTATAGAGAATCCATTTCTAAGCTTATTGCCCTAGGATACTCAAGCAGATGGATGCTCTTCTTATTGTACTTTCTGCAACTTCATTTCAAAATATTCTCATAGTATTAGTAACAAATCCTAGAAATAATTCTGTTGGATTATTAGGAATCGAGGCCTAAAATACTTTAATTTTGTATTTAGTCTCTTACCATGTGTGTTGTACTTGAAATCAACTTAAATGAACATACTTTTTAATATCTTCTTTTAGTTAATAATTTCAACTTCCTACACCAAACTATTTGTCTCCAGCACAGAGATTGATCAGTGAACCTGAAATGTATTTCTCTTAATTTTTATTTTTATTCTTTTTTTTTTTTGGTCTTTTGAGACAGGGTCTTCTTGCAGCCCAGGTGTCCTGGAACTCACTTTGTAAATCAGGCTGGCCTTGAACTCACAGAGATCTGCCTGCCTCTGCCTCCTAAGTGCTGGGATTAAAGGCGTGCACCACCACGCCCAGCTAATTTTATTCTTAATTGCATGCTGCATGTATTCTTGTGTCTGTGTGTTTGTGCATGTGAGTGTAGGTGGCTATGACACCAGAAGAGAGTGTTGAATCCAGTAGAACTGGAGTTGCATATGGTTGTAAGCTTCCCTATGTGAATGCTGATCTTTAAATGCTCTGAAAAAGTAATACATTCTCTTAACTGTTGGGCTGTCTTTCCAGTCCACTGAAATTTCTTTTCTATATATAATTTTTAAAGATTTTAGTTATTGTTTTATTTTTTATTTTTGAGTATATTGCCTGCATGTATGTAAATGCACTCATGTCATGCAATGCACATGGAGGTCAGAAGAGGGTGCCAGATCCCCTAGAACTGGAGTTATGGATGGTTATTGGCTACCACATGGGTGCTAGGAACTGAACCCAGGTCCTCTGCAAGAGCAGCCAGTGCTCTTAACCAATGGTCTATATCTCCAGCCCAGAGATAAATTTTTTTAAGAAAATTTGGGCTAATGATCAAATAGGAAGGAATCCATGTGTGGTACTGTAAACCTAGCCAAATACTGGTGGCTGGAGAGGTCATAGACTCTAAAGGTGAAAATACTACTGCCATTTTTCTAAACCCATGTAATTTCTTACTATATTCTAAATATTTAAACACACAGTTAAGTTTAGCTCTTATCACTCATCAAACATGCTTCTTTCTTTCTTTNCGTTAAGATATTCACATTATAACATCACAGTTGCTTTCAGATAGAAAGAAATATAACAATAACATTGCTCAGCTTTTCTTTCAATTGGGGGATTTGGTACTAGCAATTAAACAGTTTGCAAAAAATAAAACAATGAAAAATCTGAATGGTTTATGTACTTAGAGTAACTATTATTCTAATATAGTAACTAATCAGTGATAGTTTTCTGTATCACTGATAATAGAAATATTAGTAACTAATTTTTATTTTTGGTTTTTTTGAGACAGGGTCTCCTTGTAGCCTCAGCTGTCCTGGAACTCACTCTGTAGACCAGGCTGGCCTTGAACTCACAAAGATTCACCTGCCTCTGCCTCCCAAGTGCCAGGATTAAAGGCGTGCGCCACCACACCCAGCCAAACATGCTTCTTTCTACAAAAGATTAGGACTATAAGAAAGTCCTACAAGTAGTCAAAATGTAGATTGCCTTTCTCCAAGTGATACATTTGCAATGCAACCCCTACACCTAAGGCTCAGGGAACACCACAGAAGTTAGAGAAGAATGACTCTATGAGCCAAAGGACCGGGATGTCTGCTGCTAGAGAGTGTCTTCTAGACATGACAGGGAAGCTGTTTCTATGAAATATCAATAATATGGTTGCCTAAACAAGACTTGCATAATGACAAAACCACTCTACATGCCAATGTGGATACAGGAAAATTCACTGGGTCCCAACTCTAGATTAAGAGCTATAAGCAATCGGTGGCTACTGAGACAGAGAGAAATCATTTTCTCTGGGGATGCCTGATACATTATTCAATCCCAAGTGATCAGCCCTAGACAAATGTACACTTGAGCAACACTAAACTGACTCAAAAGGTTGTGTGTGTGTGTGCATGTGTGTGTGTGTGAGAGAGAGAGAGAGAGAGAGAGCTATAATTAAAGAAGAGGTCATGAAATTGGGAGGGAGTGGAGAGCATGGGAAGAGTTGGAAGGGGGAAAGAGAGGGGTAGAAAGGATGTAAGTACGGTACTCATGTCTACAATTCTCTAAAAAAAAAAAAAAATTCAAGACCTAGGTCTGCATTCTGGATTTGCCACATTTTAACATGTAATGCTAGACAAATCCACTTAACTTGGCTGAACCTTACTTAGTTCATTGTTTGTAAAATAGGAATAATAAAATCCTCCCTGCTTATATCACAGGGACGTTATTGTGGGTAACTTGTTACCAGGATGTGCTCTGTAAATCTCAGCATGGTCTTGGAGCATAAACCATTAGGCAAAATGAAGCAAAATACTAAAAAAAAAAGTGGAGAGGTGGCTTTTAACTAAGGCTCCAATCAAGAAGTCCATCAATGATTGAATCACAAATGAATATTGTGCCTTTCATAATAGTTTTCTTAGCTTGGAGGTGCATGCAGTTAGAAATGGGTCCTAGCACTTGGGAGGCAGAGGCAGGCAGATCTTTGCGAGTTCAAGTCCAGCCTGGTTTACAAAGTGAGTTCCAGGACAGCTGGAGCTACAGGGAGACCCTGTCTCAAAAAGACCAAAATAAATAAATAAATAAATAAATAAATAATAAAGAAAGAAATGGGTCTCCAGCTGAATTCATAGTTATCAATAGCAGTCTCCTCACCAATAAACCAGTCTTGACTCTCACATAAATTGGTGCTTCACTTCTACAGGAAAAACGGTACAAAGATTCTGTGACACCCAGACATCAAAGAAGCCAGAGACCTGGATAATGTTCATTAGGTGAACTGACCAAAAAGAGGATTGATTACATACCGCCTTATTTACTAGCACACAGATTTAGCAAGGAAAGAAGAGGAAGGAGAACCCTTAGAATGTAAATCGGAGAACCCTTAGAATGTAAATCATCTGTGAAGTTCTTGGCAACCCAATTCAAGAAAGTCAAGCCTAGTGAACATAAAATTATCTTCTGAGTGATCCAAACACCAGCCATCCCCGTATTCAGTGCATGTGATGGTGGTGACTGTACCTAATCTCTTTTCTCTTTGTCTTTAGGTTTTCCATAGGTTGATGCAGTTGCAGAGCTTAGGGGAAAAAAGATGAAGGAAAGGGGTCCCAATGCCCTCTCTTCTCCCCATCCCCCAGATCCACCACAGTCAGGCTCGGAAGACTGAAAGGGTTTCACTTCCGCCTAACTGCAGGAACCACAAGTTCCAGACTAGGTCGAAATTGGAATAATCACAGTCGAAATACACCCAGATGCTCTCACACACGCAGACAAGCGCGCATCCCTGAGCCATGGGGCGCACGTGAGCCCACACCCCGCACACCCAGCCCTGCCTCTAGCCAGAGCATCCTCAGCAGCTGCCACAGAAGCAGCCTCCTCCTCTTCCTCCTCCTCCTTCCACAGCCACCGGCACCGCCACCGCAGCCGCTGCCGCCGTTGTGATTGCCTATCCCCTCTCATCCTTCTTCCTCCCCCAGTTCTCGCTCCTCCTCTTATCCCCCTTGCTCCTCCTGCCCAGCGGCGAAAGGCAGAACCCTCGGCAGCAGCTTCCCTTCTCTCTGGCCACGAAGAGGTTGGAACAGGTCTGTGCTGGGAGCGCTTTGTTGCGGGTTACTGAACCGCCAGTGGCTCCCAGAGCCGCTGGGAGGACCTTGGGGCGGACGGGAGGGTGAGATTATTTCTGTTTTCAGGGCTGCTGTGTGGATACATGGGGGACGATAGCATAGGAAGGCACCTCAATCCCTTTCGTTATGCCCTCTTGGTTCATGGCGTGAGAGCACTGAAGCAACCCGGACTCCTGCCCCCGCCCATCACTAAAGCTTTCTTTGCGCCCCCACTTCCCGTATCCACTTCTAAAGCTGAGCTTTCTCTTGTTCTGCGAGCTCAAGGGTTGGGGGCAGGGAGAGATGAATGGAGTCGACCCAACGGGGCACCTGGGGGGGGGGGGGGTATGGGGCTTTGTTACACACGACAAAACCAATCTTTAGCAGCTGCCAGTTCTTGGCTAGGCTGCTGCCTGCCAGTGAGGTGGGGTGTGGGCCCGATGGACTAGGGAAGTAAGAGAATGTGAGGGGGCACTCCCTGTGTGTGACTGGGCATACAGGAATGCAGTGGTGTGAGCCAAGGACATGGTGTGGATTTTGTGTGGAATTCAGTGAGTCTGAGTTGGAGTGGTGTGTTTGTGTCTCTCACTATGTGTCCCTGTGTGTTCTGCGCCACAAGACTGGGCTACTCTTGGCATTATACACGTTCTTGGGTCCCATCCCATGCCAAGCCAGACTGCCGCAACACGCAGGCAGACGGATCAGGTCCAACCTGTTTTGCCCACATTGGAAGGGTAATGATAACTTCAAAGTGTTGGAAATCCCCCCCGGGGTAGCAGGGGGGGGTGGGAATTGTTTAGTACTTTCTGGATGTGGAATTTCCAGCTAGGTTGACCAAGCCTTACTGGACATCTTTATTGTACCCCCCCCCCAAGATTCCCAACTTTCTTAGCAGGTTTTCGTCTCTCAGCCAATGAGGTTCAAAAACTCTTACAGTGAATATTGCAGTGCCTCCCCCATCTCCTGCAATTAGTGGGATCCTCATGTCTCCCTTTCTGCAAAGAAGTTTGTGATGTGGTTGCATGGTCAGAGAAAAAGGCACAAACCAATTGCTCTTATTTATTAAAGGTGAATGTACTTTAGAGACTTGTTTTTGTTTTGCTTGTAACACGGAGTAAAGTGTATGGCCATTTTGGTTTTAGTCAAAGAAAGAAGAGCTATAAAAGATGTAAAGTAAAAATGAACAAAACTCCTTAACATTTCTTCTTGAACATTTTTATTTGTGGTTCTAATAACACATTGCCTTATAGGCCCCAAAACTATGCACTTAAGTACCGTGATCCATCAAACGACAGACATTTATTGCATATCTGCCTTGTGTCAGTAGTAATGTTAGGTACTGGAAGTATGTAAATGAATCAAACATCAGCTCAGTTCTTAGGGAGTGTAGGCTGCTATGCAGGACAGAGCTTGGAAACAAACAGTATGAGAAGGGATGAGCAGGGTACTGTGGGAGCACTGTGGAGAGGTGCCTGGCTGAGGGTGGGAATTATGATCAAGAGAGACTTCTCCGGGATAGTGACATTTGAGTCAAGCAAGTCTCAAGGGACTAATTCCCTGGGTGGCTAAGTGGAGAATGACATCCCAAGCTCAAGGAACAGGGTGTGTAAAGGCAGAGAGGTTAGAGTTAAGTAAGACTGCAGGGAGTCTGAAGTATTACTGTCAAATTCTCAGCAAACCCAGAATGGGTCTCTGTGGACTAGAATGATGATTAATGGTGAATTCAAAAGGAGTTAGTATTGCAGATTGATGAAGATTGGAATGCATCCTCATCCTAAGAAATGTCCGGCTCATTTATTAATATAAGTATGTGTGCTTTAAGCAAATCTGATAGGTCTGAATATGGATTTGCAATGCAGATGAACTTAATGGACAATATTCAAGTTGCAGTTTGTTGCTTTACAAAAGGGCTCATAATCAGATAATCTTAAATAGTAGTCCCTCTCTGACCTTTACAGTGAATGTGTTTTACCAAAAATGCATTTCCACTTAAATTTTCTTGTAGCCACTGGATAAGGAGACGTATATCTGCACAACATTTCCCTCATATGCAACAAGTTACTAATTTCAATGCAGGAATTTCTCATGCTGTGAATGGTTAAGAGAAAATATGAAAATGAGAGCAATACATATCAGATCCATTAGCTGTGATCTTTTGTCATTCGAATCACATGAAATTAACAAGGACAGCATCTTCAGGGACTTTACATTTTAGATACTTTTGGTGGTGGCAGTGGTAATTAACAGTAACACAAGATTCCTGTGCTCTATATTGGTTTTGAAATGGATGTATAATGACTACTCTAATACTCATGCAATTAAGCTCGGCCAGGAACTCATTTGAAGTCTCGTGTTTTACTGTGTTGGTGCTGATTGCATAGGCTGATGAATAGTATTAGGACCAAGCCTGGATGTTGATGATTTTTACTCAAAGTGCCTGGTGACACAAGATTATGCTGGTGAAGCGTATAATCTCTCAGGATATGGCTCAGCATCATGAACACCTCCTCCCTTAAGTGAAGCCCCCAAACAGCCCTGCATTCTATTTGAAACCAATAATAATAATAATAATAATAATAATAATAAAATAATAATTAATAATCAGAAGTGGCTAAGAGTAAAATCAGCTTCTTTCTTAATTTGGCCAATACCCTGTTGTAGAGGTGATGACCTGGCATCCTTTGGTCTCATCCAGATCTTTTGCTCACTGGCTGTGGGCACCAGAATGTACCAGACACTTACCATCTCTAAAAAGAAATTTAAAAAGCTCCACTGCCTATTAGCTTGTATTGGATTTGAGCTGATCTGCATGTACTTTACCGATCCTCAAATTAGTCCAAGACCTAGACCAACACTCCTGGATGTGGGTTCCAAAAATGACAAAATGTTAGTAGGTCAGAGACATTGAGAGCGAGAGCAAGGGAAAGAAGAGCGAATTCTGTGTCCACGTTTGGGAAATTCTTGCTTAAAAAATAATCAGGTTTGTTTACTTCTTAATTTCTAAAAGCCTCTGTTATGGTAAAGTATACTCTGACTCTCCAGGAAAACAACATTTGTCAGATGTTTGTCCATAAAACCTGGGATTCCACAGCCATTTAGCTAGACTAGTGTTAAGAATATTTGGAGGCTATGCTCAGCAAAGAGAATCATCTGCTGGTTCAGAGGCTGTCAGTACCTTGCTGGGTAAACTTGGATGAAAGGTAAACTTGGATGACTGGCTTTGACCTCTCAGCCTTTCTTTCCTCCTGCATTTGCAGAATGAGGCTGATAATAATCACTGCTCTCACAACTCTGATGGTGTGATGACAACTAAGATAATATCTCTGCAAGTATTCTGAGTGCCTTAGAAAAAAAGGGTCTATATGATCTCAGGGTTATTATAAAAAGGAAGTGAAAATTTACAGCAATTATCCTGATAATTCAGGCCCAAATCCTGTTTATCTGTTGCACTTTGGGCAGCCTCCTTCACTTCTCTGCTCTGATTTGACTATGAAGACTTATCCTCATTCAACCTTGGGTGACTCGGTTCTTTTTTTTTTAAGAAGTTTTTTTTTTTTTAATTCATTTATCATGTGTATGAGTGTACTGTCTGCATGTAGGTTTGTGCACCCGTGTCGTGCAATGCTGTGGAGGTCAGAAGAGGGTGTCGGATTCCCCTGGAACTGGAGTTAGAGATGGTTTTCAGCTGCCATGTTGGTGCTGGGGATCGATCCTGGGTCCTCTGCAAAAGCAGATGGCACTCCTAACCACTAGGCCATCTCTCCAGCCCCCATGACTCAGTTCTTTGAGCTTATTTCCTTTCACATCCTGAAAATTTCATTCTGCCCTTTAATTTCCTGATTCAGAGTACAGACTTCAGGGGAAAAAAAAAAAAAACATCAATCTAAGCACACTGTACTGACCAGAGAATGCTAGAGGTGGGAATTAAGTTTGGTTAGAAAGTTGCTTTTAGCCTTCACACTAATTATCTTTCAGAAGCAGTTGGGTCATCTTTGACTGCTCACTGTTGCAGAGTTCCGCTCTCCTGCCTAAAGTTTACAATCAGGGCTACAGTCTTCTTTGCAAGAGAGACATCTTGAATACCTATTTAGGAATCCATCTCTCAAGGCTGAGGCCATCTTTAAGGGAAATTTAAAGACAAATGAACTAGTACTCATGTGACTATTGACCCTTCCTGATCCTTGATGCTATAAATTCCCATAACTTCTCTTTCTTTACAATCTGACTTAAATGGAGATTGGACTTCTTGAGAATTAATGGCTATTCACCATTCCACACTGGGCTTGAGACTGAGCGTGGAACTGTTGGAGTTTTTCTTCTAAAGTCTTTTGTGCAAGGATTAGCTCTTCTCTGTAAGAAAGGAAGTTGCAGCCAGGGTGTGGTGGTGTACGCCTTTAATCCTAGCACTTGGGAGGCAGAGGCAGGTGGATCTTTGTGAAAGCCAACCTGGTCCACAGAGTGAGTTCCAGGACAGCTGGGGTTACAGGGAAGACCCTGTCTCGAAAAGACCAAAAGAAAAAAAAAAGAAAGAAAGCCACTGCAGTTGCAGTAGGAAGGATTTCTATTAGGTAAACACATGGAAAGAAATCTTTTTTGCTTTAGGACAGTGTGATGCTGGAAAATTAGAGTGCAGTTATCCTGTGTTCTGGACCACATAGTGGTGATGCTTAACCAAAAGGAGACTTGTGGAATAATAATACGTGTGTGTGGTGGGAGCTTTCTGTTTGGATAATGAAATGAAGACAAGTGAAGTGAGTTGCCCAAAGTCACATAGCAATTGTATGACAGAAGTCATCTTTACAGCTAAAACTTGGTCTGCCATTTCCCTGTGCTTCTCTATTAGACTTATCTGCTTTTAAAAAAATACATATATTTTGTGTATGTCTGTGTACATTCCCACTTACACATGTGTGCAGATGTTAGGGTGCAGATGTGGAGGTCAGAGGATAACTTGTGAGAGTTGGTTTTCTTCTTAAACCATGTGGGGTCCTGGGGATCAAACTCAGGTTACTAGGTTTGTTGGCAAGTGCCTTTCTTTATCCATTGTCCCACCAACGGAGTGAGCTGCCTTTGTATGTAGTTCAAGAGAGTTTGGGTTATCTTGTTCAATGAGAGTTGGAATGGCTCTCACAGACCAGGTTTAGCAGTAAGCTAGGCATCTAGTAGAACCCTAAAATGCCAGGTTTTTTTCTGTTCCTCTCCATGCCTTCTGACCCACTAAGCTGAGCAGCCAAGTGTGAGGACTAGAATTCTGCTCTGGATTCTCCAGTGGATGAATCATCCAGTGGATGATTCAAACATCCCAGGTCTTGTACCTTTGTAGTTATTATGCTTTTAGTGAGACAAAGACCCCTGTGAAAGTCTAATGGAAGCTACCGGTGCAGTATTCAGATAAAGACCTATATCCACTAATGTGTATGTGTGATTTTAGAGCTACCTGGGTCCAGAACTCTAGGGCTGCTTGCTCTTGGTGTTGTACAAAGTTAGGCAATGTGTAGATCCACCCTAAATAATAAAAATTTTCAGAACTGGATTTTCAACCTTAATTTTCAGGAAATTGGAAGTGGTGAGATGAGCCTTATACCAAATGTACTAGGGAAGGGAGAGTTAGGGTTACTTTCTTTAAAAGAATATGTTTGAATGTTGAACTTGAGTTTAAAACAGAAACATTAATTTAATTAGCTCATTGTGCCCATTCCTTTTTATTTTTATTTTTTTCATGAAACTTTTTCCATACATTATACACCATTTCTCAATCAAATCTAGAGTCACTTCCCTTTCCCTGCTCCCCACCCCACCTGAGTCCCTGCACTCTTCCATACAGGTCCTGCATCTTTTTCTGAGTCTTTCCAGAGGTTTTTTTTTTCAGTTCTTTTGTTGTTGTTCCCTCCAACTTGTATTGCTACAGTATATATACATAGTTATATATACATAAATATATACATACACATATCACTTGAATTGGAGGATTTTTTGGTGGGGGGAGAAGTAGTGGGAAATGGGCATGCCAGAATGAATCTTGAGGGATGAGTGAAGGAATTGGACCAGAAAGTGTATCTGTCCATTATGCCATATTTGAGTTGCAAGAAAACTCTTCCAAAAGAGAGACCCAACCCTTCTGTAAAAACTCATGGCTTTGGATATTAGAATTTTTAAAAGATTTTTTAAAGATGTTTTTATTTATTTATTTTTTGTATGTGTGTGAATGTACTATCTGTATGTAGGTTTGTGCACCCGTGTCATGTAATGCTGCAGAGGTCAGAAGAGGGCATCGGATTCCCCTGGAACTGGAGTTAAAGACAGTTCTCAGACT
The DNA here is from genome assembly GCA_009823505.1 of Rhizomys pruinosus. Classification (NCBI taxonomy): domain Eukaryota; kingdom Metazoa; phylum Chordata; class Mammalia; order Rodentia; family Spalacidae; genus Rhizomys; species Rhizomys pruinosus. The sequence continues at coordinate 369,253 of VZQC01007756.1, read as the reverse complement.
CCATGTGGGTGCTGGGTATCGAAACCAGGTCCTCTGCAAGAGCAGTCAGTGCTCTTAACTAGGCCATCTCTCCAGCCCCATGGATATTAGAATTTGTACTAGAAGCTGGAACACTGTATACACATGCGTGTGTGTATGAGTGCGTGCGTGCATGTGTGTGTGTTGTAATTTGCTCATCTGTGTCTCTCTTACTAGTACCTCTTCTTTCTGATCTCCTTCATCTCCTCAGATAATCCTATGTCTAATTTCAGGTACACTTTGTATTTTACAAAGACATTTTAATTATAAAAAATAGATCCTCATTTGTGCTTGTAGACATAGAAATATGAAATAGAATGTTAGTGACCTTTCAAAACTGGTCCTCCATCATGCTTGCTCATAATTTGATATGTATCATGTATCATTTTGTGCTTATTTTTATGAATATTCATATGTGTGTTCATGTGTACCAAATAATCAAGTTTGCCATTAAGTTCTACATGCTTTTTACTAAATTGTCTAGAAGTGTTTTCTGGCCAGTATAGAGCCTAGCTAATTCAAAAGAATTTTAATGCCTCCATAGTATACCATGATAGGGTTGTAGCATGATTTCTTTTTTAAAATTATTGTTTTCAAATATTTTTGTTGAGTTTCTGTGCATTTCATATAACAGATCTTAATCAAATTTAGCCCCCCTTTACCATTTTTGTCCCCCATATCCCAGCCCCCAAACTGGGTTTCATATATACTGTCATATATGTTAAGTCTGGATTACTGCTGGGTGACATTTCTTTAATTTAGACTTTCATGATAAAGTTTTCTCAGCATACCATTACAAGTGTTTAGAAAAATTACATGAATTGACATTCATAAAATTGGTAGTAGAAAAAGTTTGGTTTGTCCATCTTTGATTTTACTAGATTCCCCCAAGAATGATGTATTAGTTCTCCCAGAAGGCTATGGAAACCTACATTTCCACCAACAATGGCCATTTCTTCGTGTTCTTCCTCACCAACTATAAGAATTTCCTCTTTTAATTTTTTTAATAAAGTATTTTATTGACCTTTTGTATATTTCATATATCATTTTTCAGTCCAATTTAGACATCTTCCCCTTTCCCTGCCCCCCCCCACCCCACCCCAGTTCAGGTATTCTGCCATACACGTCTTGCATCTTTTCTCAGTCTTTCTAAAGTTTTTCTTTGCATAGGTTTATTGTTTTGGGCAGAATTTAACTGTTTCAGTCAGTTCTTTGACCCAGTCCTTATGCTGNCTCCCTGTGTGTGACTGGGCATACAGGAATGCAGTGGTGTGAGCCAAGGACATGGTGTGGATTTTGTGTGGAATTCAGTGAGTCTGAGTTGGAGTGGTGTGTTTGTGTCTCTCACTATGTGTCCCTGTGTGTTCTGCGCCACAAGACTGGGCTACTCTTGGCATTATACACGTTCTTGGGTCCCATCCCATGCCAAGCCAGACTGCCGCAACACGCAGGCAGACGGATCAGGTCCAACCTGTTTTGCCCACATTGGAAGGGTAATGATAACTTCAAAGTGTTGGAAATCCCCCCCGGGGTAGCAGGGGGGGGTGGGAATTGTTTAGTACTTTCTGGATGTGGAATTTCCAGCTAGGTTGACCAAGCCTTACTGGACATCTTTATTGTACCCCCCCCCCAAGATTCCCAACTTTCTTAGCAGGTTTTCGTCTCTCAGCCAATGAGGTTCAAAAACTCTTACAGTGAATATTGCAGTGCCTCCCCCATCTCCTGCAATTAGTGGGATCCTCATGTCTCCCTTTCTGCAAAGAAGTTTGTGATGTGGTTGCATGGTCAGAGAAAAAGGCACAAACCAATTGCTCTTATTTATTAAAGGTGAATGTACTTTAGAGACTTGTTTTTGTTTTGCTTGTAACACGGAGTAAAGTGTATGGCCATTTTGGTTTTAGTCAAAGAAAGAAGAGCTATAAAAGATGTTTAAAGTAAATCAACAGAACAAAACTCCCTTAACATTTTCTTCTTTGAACATGATTTATTTTGTGTTCTAATAACACATTGCCTTATAGGCCCCAAAACTATGCACTTAAGTACCGTGATCCATCAAACGACAGACATTTATTGCATATCTGCCTTGTGTCAGTAGTAATGTTAGGTACTGGAAGTATGTAAATGAATCAAACATCAGCTCAGTTCTTAGGGAGTGTAGGCTGCTATGCAGGACAGAGCTTGGAAACAAACAGTATGAGAAGGGATGAGCAGGGTACTGTGGGAGCACTGTGGAGAGGTGCCTGGCTGAGGGTGGGAATTATGATCAAGAGAGACTTCTCCGGGATAGTGACATTTGAGTCAAGCAAGTCTCAAGGGACTAATTCCCTGGGTGGCTAAGTGGAGAATGACATCCCAAGCTCAAGGAACAGGGTGTGTAAAGGCAGAGAGGTTAGAGTTAAGTAAGACTGCAGGGAGTCTGAAGTATTACTGTCAAATTCTCAGCAAACCCAGAATGGGTCTCTGTGGACTAGAATGATGATTAATGGTGAATTCAAAAGGAGTTAGTATTGCAGATTGATGAAGATTGGAATGCATCCTCATCCTAAGAAATGTCCGGCTCATTTATTAATATAAGTATGTGTGCTTTAAGCAAATCTGATAGGTCTGAATATGGATTTGCAATGCAGATGAACTTAATGGACAATATTCAAGTTGCAGTTTGTTGCTTTACAAAAGGGCTCATAATCAGATAATCTTAAATAGTAGTCCCTCTCTGACCTTTACAGTGAATGTGTTTTACCAAAAATGCATTTCCACTTAAATTTTCTTGTAGCCACTGGATAAGGAGACGTATATCTGCACAACATTTCCCTCATATGCAAACAAGTTACTAATTTCAATGCAGGAATTTCTCATGCTGTGAATGGTTAAGAGAAAATATGAAAATGAGAGCAATACATATCAGATCCATTAGCTGTGATCTTTTGTCATTCGAATCACATGAAATTAACAAGGACAGCATCTTCAGGGACTTTACATTTTAGATACTTTTGGTGGTGGCAGTGGTAATTAACAGTAACACAAGATTCCTGTGCTCTATATTGGTTTTGAAATGGATGTATAATGACTACTCTAATACTCATGCAATTAAGCTCGGCCAGGAACTCATTTGAAGTCTCGTGTTTTACTGTGTTGGTGCTGATTGCATAGGCTGATGAATAGTATTAGGACCAAGCCTGGATGTTGATGATTTTTACTCAAAGTGCCTGGTGACACAAGATTATGCTGGTGAAGCGTATTAATCTCTCAGGATATGGCTTCAGCATTCCATTGACACCTCCTCCCGTTAAGTGAAGCCCCCAAACAAGCCCTGCATTACTATTTGAAAACCAATAATTAATAATAATAATAATAATGAATAATTAAAATAATAATTAATAATCAGAAGTGGCTAAGAGTAAAATCAGCTTCTTTCTTAATTTGGCCAATACCCTGTTGTAGAGGTGATGACCTGGCATCCTTTGGTCTCATCCAGATCTTTTGCTCACTGGCTGTGGGCACCAGAATGTACCAGACACTTACCATCTCTAAAGAAATTTAAAAAGCTCCACTGCCTATTAGCTTGTATTGGATTTGAGCTGATCTGCATGTACTTTACCGATCCTCAAATTAGTCCAAGACCTAGACCAACACTCCTGGATGTGGGTTCCAAAAATGACAAAATGTTAGTAGGTCAGAGACATTGAGAGCGAGAGCAAGGGAAAGAAGAGCGAATTCTGTGTCCACGTTTGGGAAATTCTTGCTTAAAAAATAATCAGGTTTGTTTACTTCTTAATTTTCTAAAAGCCTCTGTTATGGTAAAGTATACTCTGACTCTCCAGGAAAACAACATTTGTCAGATGTTTGTCCATAAAACCTGGGATTCCACAGCCATTTAGCTAGACTAGTGTTAAGAATATTTGGGACTTATTGCTCAGCAAAGAGAATCCATCTCTGGTTCAGAGGCTGGTCAGTACCTTGCTTGGGCGGCTAAACTTGGATGAAAGGTAAGACTTGGATGACTCGGCTTGTGACCTACTCAGCCGTTTGCTTTCCTCCTTCATTTGGCAGAATTGAGGCTGATAATAATCACTGCTCTCACAACTCTGATGGTGTGATGACAACTAAGATAATATCTCTGCAAGTATTCTGAGTGCCTTAGAAAAAAAGGGTCTATATGATCTCAGGGTTATTATAAAAAGGAAGTGAAAATTTACAGCAATTATCCTGATAATTCAGGCCCAAATCCTGTTTATCTGTTGCACTTTGGGCCAGTCCTCCTTCACTTCTCTGCTCTGATTTGACTATGAAGACTTATCCTCATTCAACCTTGGGTGGGTGACTCGGTTTCTTTTTTTTTTAAGAAGTTTTTTTTTTTTTTAATTCGATTTATCATGTTGTATGAGTGTACTGTCTGCATGAGGTTTGTGAGTCTGTGCAATGCTGGGACGGTCAGAAGAGGGTGTTCGGATTTCCCTGGAACTGGAGTTTTAGAGATGGTTTTTCACTGCCATGTTGCGGTGCTGGGGATCGATCCTGGGTCCTCCGCAAGAGCAAGCAGGACCACTCACCTAACCACTAGGCCATCTCTCCAGCCCCCATGACTCAGTTCTTTGAGCTTATTTCCTTTCACATCCTGAAAATTTCATTCTGCCCTTTAATTTCCTGATTCAGAGTACAGACTTCAGGGGAAAAAAAAAAATCAAACCATCATCTAAGCACACTGTACCTGACCAGAAGAACATGCTTAGAGGTGGGAATTATAAGATCTTGGTTTAGAAAGTTGCTTTTAGCCTTCACACTAATTATCTTTCAGAAGCAGTTGGGTCATCTTTGACTGCTCACTGTTGCAGAGTTCCGCTCTCCTGCCTAAAGTTTACAATCAGGGCTACAGTCTTCTTTGCAAGAGAGACATCTTGAATACCTATTTAGGAATCCATCTCTCAAGGCTGAGGCCATCTTTAAGGGAAATTTAAAGACAAATGAACTAGTACTCATGTGACTATTGACCCTTCCTGATCCTTGATGCTATAAATTCCCATAACTTCTCTTTCTTTACAATCTGACTTAAATGGAGATTGGACTTCTTGAGAATTAATGGCTATTCACCATTCCACACTGGGCTTGAGACTGAGCGTGGAACTGTTGGAGTTTTTCTTCTAAAGTCTTTTGTGCAAGGATTAGCTCTTCTCTGTAAAAAGGAAGTTGTGCAGCCAGGTGTGTGGTGTACGCCTTTAATCCTAGCACTTGGGAGGCATGAGGCAGGAGGATCTTTGTGAAATGCCAGCCTTGTCTACAGAGGTGAGTTCCAGGACAGCTGCGGGGTTTACCAGGGCAAGACCCTGTCTCGAAAAGTGGACCAAAAAAGAAAAAAAAAAGAAGAAAGCACTTCAGTTGACAAGTAGGAAGGATTTCTATTAGGTAAACACATGGAAAGAAATCTTTTTTGCTTTAGGACAGTGTGATGCTGGAAAATTAGAGTGCAGTTATCCTGTGTTCTGGACCACATAGTGGTGATGCTTAACCAAAAGGAGACTTGTGGAATAATAATACGTGTGTGTGGTGGGAGCTTTCTGTTTGGATAATGAAATGAAGACAAGTGAAGTGAGTTGCCCAAAGTCACATAGCAATTGTATGACAGAAGTCATCTTTACAGCTAAAACTTAGGTCTTTAAGACCAAATTTCCCCTCTGCTTCTCTATTAGACTTTATCTGCTTTTAAAAAATACATTTTATATTTTGTGTATGTCTGTGTACATTCCCACTTACACATGTGTGCAGATGTTAGGGTGCTGATGTGGAGGTCAGAGGATAACTTGTGAGAGTTGGTTTTCTCTTAAACCATGTGGCGGTCCTGAGGGATCAAAGCGCTCAGGTTACTAGGTTTGTTGGCAAGTGCCTTTCTTTATCCATTGTCCCACCAACGGAGTGAGCTGCCTTTGTATGTAGTTCAAGAGAGTTTGGGTTATCTTGTTCAATGAGAGTTGGAATGGCTCTCACAGACCAGGTTTAGCAGTAAGCTAGGCATCTAGTAGAACCCTAAAATGCCAGGTTTTTTTCTGTTCCTCTCCATGCCTTCTGACCCACTAAGCTGAGCAGCCAAGTGTGAGGACTAGAATTCTGCTCTGGATTCTCCAGTGGCATGAATCAGTCCAGGGATGATTCCAACATCCCAGGTCTTGTACCTTTGTAGTTATTATGCTTTTAGTGAGACAAAGACCCCTGTGAAAGTCTAATGGAAGCTACCGGTGCAGTATTCAGATAAAGACCTATATCCACTAATGTGTATGTGTGATTTTGTAGAGCTACCTGGGTCCGAACTCGTAGGGCTGCTTGCATCTTGGTGGTTGACAAAGTTAGGCAATGTTTGTAGATCCGACCCAAAGTAAAAAGGAATGTTCAGAACGGATTTTCAACCTTAATTGCATGGAAATGGAAGTGGTGAGATTTAAGCTTATACCAAATTGGTACTAGGGAAGTGAGATTAGGGTTACTTCTTTAAAAGAATATGTTGTGAATGTTGAACTTGAGTTTAAAACAGAAACATTAATTTAATAGCTTCAGTTGTGGCCATTCACTTTTATTTTATTTTTTTCATGAAACTTTTTCCATACATATACAGCATTTTCTCAATCAAATCTAGAGATCACTTCCCCGTTAGAACCCTGCTGCCCCACCCCACCTGAAGTCCCTGCACTCTTCCCTAACACGTCCTGCATCGAGTCTCCAGAGGTTTTCATTCTTGGTGTGTCCCTCAAGAGCACTAACTACAAGTAGTAATATAATCATAAGTACTATAGTTACTTTACCACAACACTGATGGCACTCTGATGAACCGAGTGAGTGCAATGTTATATGGATAGGGTGATTGAATATTTGAGGAACATATCTTCAAGATAGGACAAGTGCCCTCCTCAGAGAGGCTGGTATCTTGAGGATATGAGGAAGAATTGGAACCAGAAGTGTATCTGATCAAGCCAACTAGGATCTAAGATAAAGATCGCCACACTAATATTATAATGAATTACGCCAACCATCGCGGTAATATTAACTTCATGGCTTTATTATATTCAGTCAATGGTTTTATTTATAAAATTTGAAGATACTCATCTGAAAATGGAATTAATTTTAATAGTCAATCTCGAGGGAGGTGATTCACTGTATCGGCGATAGTATAGGTTGTCATTTCCCGGTGCTACTTGTAATATGGCATGCGAAGGTTGCTCTCTATACATTAGACAGGGTGCATTGGAGCAAATAGCAGTGTCCTGTGTAACTGGGTTAAAAGTGACCCAAGTGCTCAAGAGGCGTGTTGCACTGCATAGTGGTGCGAGAAGGTTGCGTGATCGGCATCATCGATGCCAACGAAGGTCCTCTTCCCAGTGTCCCAATTGCTGCAGGTTCAGCTTGCTCATCCGTTAAGGTTAGTTCTTCATCTCTCCGATAGAGCTTCTCCTAAAAAGTAAAACATGGCGATGAGTGGATAGGGATATATTTTTTCTCTGACCATGTTTGATGTTAATGCTGCGCAAACCTATCCTGATATTATTAACACCGGCTTTATGCGTTCTGCTGATCGTTGTTCTATTAGAGTTCGCTGCTTATCTGCGTATGTGAACGATGGTGGTTGATTAGTGCTATTGGTTATCCCTACATTTGCCTCTGAAATGTGGTCTTATGACATCTGTGTCTCATACTTTATCTAGTTACCTCATTTCTTCTTTAGATCTCCTTCATCTCCTCAGATAATCCTATGTCTAATTTCAGGTACACTTTGTATTTTACAAAGACATTTTAATTATAAAAAATAGATCCTCATTTGTGCTTGTAGACATAGAAATATGAAATAGAATGTTAGTGACCTTTCAAAACTGGTCCTCCATCATGCTTGCTCATAATTTGATATGTATCATGTATCATTTTGTGCTTATTTTTATGAATATTCATATGTGTGTTCATGTGTACCAAATAATCAAGTTTGCCATTAAGTTCTACATGCTTTTTACTAAATTGTCTAGAAGTGTTTTCTGGCCAGTATAGAGCCTAGCTAATTCAAAAGAATTTTAATGCCTCCATAGTATACCATGATAGGGTTTAGCCATGATTTTCTTTTTTTAAAATTATTGTTTTCAAATATTTTTGTTGAGTTTCTGTGCATTTCATATAACAGATTTAATCAAATTTAGCCCCTTTCCCATTTTTGTCCCCCATAATACCCAAGCCCCCAAACTGGGTTTCATATATACTGTCATATATGTTAAGTCTGGATTACTGCTGGGTGACATTTCTTTAATTTAGACTTTCATGATAAAGTTTTCTCAGCATACCATTACAAGTGTTTAGAAAAATTACATGAATTGACATTCATAAAATTGGTAGTAGAAAAAGTTTGGTTTGTCCATCTTTGATTTTACTAGATTCCCCCAAGAATGATGTATTAGTTCTCCCAGAAGGCTATGGAAACCTACATTTCCACCAACAATGGCCATTTCTTCGTGTTCTTCCTCACCAACTATAAGAATTTCCTCTTTTAATGTTTTAATAAAGTATTTTTATTGACCTTTTGTATATTTCATATATCATTTTTTCAGTCCAATTTTAGACATTCTTCCCCTTTCCCCTAGCCCGCCCCCCACCCCACCCCAGTTTCAGGTATTTTGCCATACACGTCTTGCATCTTTTCTCAAGTCTTTCTAAAGTTTTTCTTTGCATCTAGGTTTATTGTTTTGGGCAGAATTTAACTGGCTTTCAGTCAGTTCTTTGAACCCAGCCTTATGCTGTTGTTGTTCCCCCCATTTTGTATTGTTCCAAAATATGGCTTATATAAACATCATATATATGATATAATAATTTTTAATATATATATATATATATATATACCAAACTTATGACCTCTGAAAATAAACTGTATGTTAATTCCAAAATATATTTAAGATTTCACATTTTTCCCTTTAATTTTATATTACTCTAAAATATTAATACATACCCTCCACCCATATACCACAGTTACAATTTCTGAAAATAAGTGGTAAGTTAATTCTACAGCCCATTAAGAGATTCACATTATAGGGGCTGGAGAGATGGCCTAGCGGTTAAGAGCACCGACTGCTTTTGCAGAGGACCTGGGTTCGATCTCCAGCACCCACATGGCGGCTGAGAGCCGTCCTTGACTCCAGTTCCAGGGGTATCCGACAACCTCTTCTGACCTCCGCGGCATTGCACGACATGCGTGCACAAACCTACATGCAGACAGTACATTCATACACATACGAAAATAAATAAAATTTAAAAAATAAAATTAAATTTAAAAAAAGGCATTCACATTATAATAGCACAGCTGCTTTCAGATAAAAAAAAACTATAACAATAACATTGCTCAGCTTGCCTTTCAACTGGGGATTTGGTGCTAGCATACACAAATGAGGGATACCATTCGTCGTTTGTTTTTCTGGGACTGTGTTACTTCACTTAGCATAATTGCTTCGAGTTCCATCCATTTGCCTGCAAAATTCATGATGTCATCTTTCTTTACCACTGCATAGAACTCCATTGTGTAGATGTACCACATTTTTTCTATCCACTCGTCAGTTTAGGGGCATTTGTGTTGGTTCCAGCTCTTCGCTATTGTGAAGAGAGCTGCGATAAACATGGCTGTGCCTGTATCTCTGTGGTAAGATGAGTCTTGTGGATATATACCCAATAGTGGTATGGCTGGGTCAGGTGATAGGCTCATTTTGAGTCTTTTAAGGGTTCTCCATACTGCTTTCCACAGTGGTTGTACGAGTTTACATTCTCACCAGCAGTGGATGAGTGTTCCCCTTTCTTCACCACCTCTCCAGCATTTGATGTCTTTTGTTTTCTTGATCTTGGCCAGTATTATTGGAGTGAGATGATATCTTAGAGTGGTTTTAATTTTCATTTCCTTAATTATTAATGATGTTGAACACCTCTGAAGTTGTTTCTCAGCCATCTTTACTTCCTCACTGGTGAAGTTTCTGTCCATCTTTTGAGTAGGTGATTTGTTTTCTTCTTTGTTTTTTGAGTAGATTTTTGAGTCAGAGGTATCTGTGGTGAAGGTTTTCTCCAATCCTGTGGGTTTTCTCTTCAGTTCCTTGATTGTTTCTTTTGCTGTGCAGAAGCTTTTGAGTTTGATGAAGTCCCACTTGTCAATCGTTGAGCTTATTTCCTGAGCGGCTGTTGTTATATTTAGAAAGTCTTTCCGGGGCTGGAGAGATGGCCTAGCGGTTAAGAGCGCCGACCGCTCTTACAGAGGACCCGGGTTCGATCCCCAGCACCCACATGGCGGCCGAGAACCGTCTGAAACTCCAATTCCAGGAGAACTCCAGTTCCAGGAGAATCCGACACCCTCTTCTGACCTCCGCGGCATTGCACGACACGGGTGCACAGACTTGCATGCAGACAGTACATTCATACACATACAGAAATAAATAAAAATTAATTAAAAAAAAAGAAAGTCTTTCCTATGCCTATGTCTTGTAGGTTGCTGCCAATGTTTTCTTCTATCACCTTCAGAGTTTCAGATTTCATGTTGAGTTCTTTGATCCACTTGGAGTTTATTTTTGTACAGGGTGAGAGGTAGGGGTTTAATTTTGTTCTCCTACAAATGGTGATCCAGTTTGACAATGTAAAGGTTAAATAACACCTTCCTTTTCTCTTTTTTCATACTTAAAAACTTTTATGTATGTCATACATAACATCTCCATCAGTCTTAATTGACTTTTTAAAAAAAATTATTTATTTATTTTATGTGTACTGTCTGCATGCAGGCCTGTGCACCCGTGTCGTGCAATGCTGAGGAGGTCAGAAGAGAGCATTGGATTCCCCTGTCAAAGGTGGTTCTCAGCTGCCATGTGGGTGCTGGGAATCGAACCCAGGTCCTCTGCAAGAGCAATTGGTGCTCCGAACCGCTAGACCGCTAGGCCATCTCTCCAGCCCAGTCTTAATTGCCTTTATATCCTGTTATCAATTGGCACTCTCACACTCCTCCCCCTGGAGTTCATACATTCTGCGATTTATGTTAAGCCTACTGTGCCAAATTAGTGTCCCTGGCTATTCCTCAGTGCAAGTTCATCCACTGAATTCTACTCAACCTATGTGGAGACCCTTGCTTAACGAAAGTCAGTTCTTCCTCACCCAGCTGTAATCAGCGGCCAATATTTCTTAAGCGAAGATTGGGTTCTGTCACCCATTTCTACAGTTCCATGCTGGGTTTTTGTCTGGATGAGCTTGCATGGGTCTTGTGTGTGCTCACACCAATGCTGTGGGTTCATATGAGCAGGGTCCCAGGAGCTTGTAGACTTCTATTTCTGTTTGGCCTTGTACCACCTCCCTGGTTCTTACAATCTTCCCCCTTACTCTTCCACAATGTTCCCTGAGCCTTGGGTGAGTGAAGCTGAATATAGGCGACCTGTCCATGGATCTACATTCTATAGATTCCTAATCTCCACTATTTAGCCATTCATGACATTTTGGGTTTCTGGCTCCATGTTTGTTGCATGAAGGACCTTCGTTAATGCGAGTTAAGAAGTTAATTACTGTTCTCTGGGCTCCTTGCTCTATGTTGTATGAGCCTTAGCTGTAAAGGTTACATTGTAGATGTGTGGCTTAGGCTTAGGCAATTCATGGTCTGTTTGTGTCCAGTTGTGGAATTCTGTAATATTCTTCATCTGGTACAAAAAAAGCTTCTTTATTGAGTGGTGTCTCAGATATTTGTCTGTAACTATAAGGACACCTATTTTGCAGTTAGTAAGATGTTACCTTAAGCCCAGGGATGGGATAACCTTGAATAACACCTTCTTTATCAAGAAGTTTTTTCCAGTCATATGAAGGTTGAATTATTTTCCATCTGTTTATTAGCTATCTGCTTCTGTGTTGCCGTTTTGCATCTTCGTCTTATTTTTCTACTGAGTTGTTCTTTCTCTTGTTGATAATAGAAATCTCTTTATATTGGACTAGAGAGATGGTTCAATGATGAAAACCAGTCTACTCTTCCAGAGGACCCAGGTTCAGTTCCCAGCACCAATATCATAGCGTGGCTAACAATCATCCTTAACTCCAGTTCTGGGGGATCCGATACCCTCTTCTAGGGGATTCTATACCCTCTTCTGGCCTCTATGGGCACTTTGCAACAGAGGTGCACTCACATACATGCAGGTAAAACTCTAATACTCATAAAAAATAAATTAAAAAATTTAAAGAAACCTTTTTATGTACTATGGGTAGTAACTTTACCTCTGAGCTATGTTACAAATATATTAAAATAGTTGTTGCTTGTCTTTCATTTTTGATTTGGGTGTCTTGTATACAAAAGTGTTCATGATTTTTAAAAGTCACATAACCTATTCTTTGGTGAGCACATAAACCAAAATTATTGTATATATGTTGGAACCATTATTCCTTTAAAATATATACTTAGGATTAAGGTCAGTTGGTTATTTTTCTGGACACTGACAAATTCTCTTCTAAAATGCTTTTCACCAATTTACAAATGTATCACAATGTATGAAAATTTGTTTAAGTCCTCTTCTTGTTGACTTCTATTATTCAAATTTGGGTTCTTAAATCATATGCTAGGCAGGCATTTATACTAGGCACTGTGAAAGAATATAAGCAAGAATGGCTACCTGTACATGGAACATATGTAACTTTCACTTTAAGTAAACGTGGATTTTAGTTTGTTTCCAACTAGAACTAAGTGGAAAACATTTTCCAACATCAAATCTATAAGCTCACTGTGAAATGAATAGCCATTTGGGGTCATCTCTACTGGCATTGGCCAAAACTGCAGGAAATAACAGACTGACTATAGAATTCTAACTTGTGTTAAGAAATGGGGCTGGAGGGGCTGGAGAGATAGCCTAGCGGTTAAGAGCACCGACTGCTCTTGCAGAGGACCCGGGTTCGATCCCCAGCACCCACATGGCAGCTAAGAACCATCTGTAACTCCAGTTCCAGGAGAACTCCAGTTCCAGGGGAATCCGAGACCCTCTTCTGACCTCCACAGCATTGCACGACACGGGTGCACAGACCTACATGCAGACAGTACACTCATACACATACAAAAATAAATAAAATTTAAAAAAAAGAAACTTGGAACAATGTTATTAATACTGCGTCCTCACTGACATCTGAGGTTAAAAACATTGGTTCTAGAAATTTTTGGAGGCTGGATAGTCGGTAGGAATCAGAGTCTGTCTAACTTGGCTTGTTGCAAAGAGGCTAAGTTTGAGGCCCTCCCATGAGAAGTATTCTAAGAGAAATAAACAGTGATGTCACTCCCTGCAAAGGGAATAGTAGCGAGCAGGCACAGGTGTGGCTTTCCCTCTCATCTAGCCTGGCCTCGTTTCATCTGCTCCATGCCTCATTTTTACCAGCATGAAGATGTAGTCAAAGGGATTATGGTATTTACTTTTGACTAGGGGTAGGGTCTGTGGATTAGATGATAGTGGCAATCAGAGTGATGAATTGAGTGACTTAAAGGTATCCTTTATCTGAAGAGCACAGTAGCAGCATGAAAATCCTTTGGGAAGGGTGACAGAGCTGTAGGGGTGCATAAAAGCTGTGACAGTTTCTGCTGATTTTGTCTACAGATGGTGAACAGATCTGAAAGGGAGACATGCTCTAGTTGGATATGACTGGGAAAGCCTCCTGAGGTTCCCACTAACACTTCTTAGTTAACAATTGGGCAAGTTTTCTCCTCTAGGAATGGATATGGGCACCCTTAAAGGGAAGGTTTCTAATTTGATAAAGAATATCCTTTGCATTTATCCATTGCTCATTTTACCTATGGTAGCATTAACATAGTCCACCCCTGCAATTTTTCCAAGCCATCAGAAAATGGGCAGGTTATTGTCCCAAAAGGAATGAGTAGGGTCACCTGAATTATTGACAATTATCAGTCGTGGTTTCTCACTTGAAAATCCTGATAGTTGGCAAATGGTTTGACATCCCATTTAGTACATTTTATTTTCTTCTAAAAGATTGGACTACAGTGGGAGTAGTTCATGGGGGAACTGATGGGCAGATAGTATTCTCATTAATCTTTGTTGTCCTAAAAATGGTTTCAGTTAAGTTAATGAATGTTATGTTTTAAAGCTAGGCTGCCTCTTAGTTAATGATTTAATTTGAATGATTTAAAACTTCAACATGATAACCACAAATATGCTTTCTCACATAAATAATAGGATATATTTCTCCTTTGTGCTGGTTACAAAAGGAAAGGCCATCTTGTCCATTTGTTTATTTCTTAATAGAATTTTTATCTTTAGGATTTTTATTTTTAATTTTTGTCTGTTTGTGCATAGAAATTCAGATATGGTTAGAGGATAGCCTTAGGTTCCTGTCTTTACTTTCTACTTTGTTTTTTTTGTTCATTTGTTTGGGGCAGGCAGGGTCTCTTGTTATTCAGTGCTGTGTATAACAGGCTAGCTGGCCAGGGAGCTTCCAGGAATTCTCCTAATTCTGCCTCTCATCTCACTATACAAGTGCTGATATTATAGATATACACTGTGGTGTCTGGCTTTATGTGGGTTCTCGGAGTCTAAACTAAGGTGTTGATACTTGTGTGACAAGTGTTTTACCCAATGAGCAATCCTTCCAGCCCATCTCCTGGGTATTTTGTTTGGTTTTGGTTTTGTTCTTTTTTACTTTTATTAATTATTTGAGAACTTCCTACAATGTGTTTTGATCTTATCCCTTCTAACTTATTCCGGATCCCTGAATGGGAACTCAAGTTTGTGCTCATCACACACACATCCTGCTCCCGCATCAAGTCCAGTACGTGTTGCCCAAACACACTTGTGTGTGGAGTCTGTGTTGAATTGTGGTCAATCAGTACCAGGAATGGGATACTTCTGTTTTAGTTGTTCTGTTTTTGACATGGTCTTACTACTCACCTAGACAGCCCATACTGGCTTAAAAACATGTGACCCTCTTTCCTCAGCCTTCTGAGTGCTAGAACTTTCAAGGACGCACAACTACACCTGACTTTTCTTTTTTCCTTTGAACATTGTGCTTTCTACTTTTTTTTTTTTTGGTCTTTTCAAGACAGGGTTTCCCTGTAGCCCCAGCTAGCCTGGAACTCGTTTTCTACTTTTAATGGAACTAAGTTTTCCAGAAAAGTATTGTGCTATTTAATTCTGATTAATATCAGGAATAGCCATTGTTTTCATTCTGAATCCACATTTTAAAAAAATCTCATGGAGCTGGAGAGATGGCTCAGTGGTTAAGAGCACCAACTGCTCTTGCAGAGGACCCGGGTTCGTTTCCCAGCACCCACATGGTGGCTAAGAATCCTCTTTAAGCCAGGCGTGGTGGCACACGCCTTTGATCCCAGCACTCAGGAGGCAGAGGCAGGTGGATCTCTGTGAGTTCAAAGCCAGCCTGGTCTATAGAGTGAGTTCCAGGACAGCTGGGGCTATAGGGAGACCCTGTCTCAAAAAAAAAATCTCATTATCTTTTTTTAATATTTTATTTTTTTTATTTTTTATGTGTATGAATGTATTGTCTGCATGGAGGTTTGTGCACCCGTGTCGTGCATTGCCATGGAGGTCAGAAGAGGGCATTCGATTCCCCTGGAACTGGAGTTCTCCTGGAATTGGAGTTACAGACGGTTCTCAGCCACCATGTGGATGCTGGGGATCAAACCCGGGTCCTCTGCAAGAGCAGTCGGTGCTCTTAACTGCAAGGCCATCTCTCCAGCCGCATAAATCTCATTATCTTAGAAGGAAACATGGTCCAAAAAATGTGGTTTACAGAAAATTGGGAAGGAAACAGAAGAATTGGGTACCACTTCTGATTTTGTTCTTGATTACTTGCCCTCAAACAATTGCTTAAATGTCTCTCAGAGTCAAATTCCTCACATGTAAAATGAGGGTGATAGTTAGAAATATATGACCTCTACTGCATTTCCCTTACTTTAAATGAAATAGTCTCATCACCCAAATGAAAGCTTACCTTGTGACAAAACCACTTGGGGGCACTTTTGAAATACGTAGGAATTTCAAACAACTGAATGTGGAAGCCTAGGTGTGGGTTAAGATGTTAACTTGGGGTGGGTGGTCTGGAGAAATGACTCAGCAGTTAAGAGGACTTGCTGCTCTCGTAGAGGATCTGGAATTGATTCCCAGCACCCACTTGGTGGCTAACAACTGCCCATAAGTCCAGTTTCAGGGGATCCAATGCCTTCTGACCTCTATGAGCACTGTGTAGCATCGGTGGAACTGCCTTCATCCAGGCAATACTCTCATAAGCATAAAAAGTATTTTTTAAAATAAGTTTACTTGGGAGTTTCTCAGGTAATTCTGGAAGAGATGGAGACCCTCTCTTGAGGGAACTTTCAGGAGGTAAGCTCTCTGGGGTTTTCTGCCCTGAGGGAATGAAAGCATTTTCCAAACCTGGAGGAGGCTGGTGTTTCAGTGAATTCCCTAGGGTGGCTTTATCCAGAGGTAAGTGGAGAATGCAACGTTCTTTATCATAACATCAAGTTTAGATGAACAAAGTGACTGCTTGCTCATGAATGAGCACATTTTACATTGGGGATGAGAGGTGCAAACAATCCTTTAGTAGAACTATTATTGAGCGAGAAAGGACAAAGCAGCATCCAGAGCTCTTACCCTGTGTACTCATTTCCTTCTCATTGTGAGTTTCCATATCTTTGACTCTTTCAGCTTTCATTTCTCTCGCTTTCATTAAAGTCACAGGGCTGCAGTGTGTGGCTTCTGCTTCATGAGATCTCAGCACGCCAGGTTTTCATTACCTAGCTGCCCCCCAGCTTCCCTGATGCTTTAAAACTCTTCCTCCTACCATCAATCCCTTTCTGATCTCATCGCTTTGCTTCCCTTCTGGCATGGGAACTGTCTCGATATAATCCTGCTCTCAAAATACCAAAAGGAAAGGAGTCAGCAGTAGCATGCATCCAACTGCCTTCCCTCGTACCTTGTGCCTCATCCTTCAGCCCTAGTCTTCACTACAGGGGAAGATGGAGCTAAGAGAAAGCTTCGTGCAGGCCAACTTTGAGAGACAGCCATTCATATATATATATATATATATA